>JASCZI010120889.1:46972-71706 GCA_036250425.1 Stylosanthes scabra | reverse complement strand
GGTTGATATAATAATTATCAGCTTAATATTAATATATATAATAATCATGCATGCGCGTTTGCATGGTGCAACTCTACATGATTATTATTATTCCTCATCATCTTCACCTTCCTTATTAGCCTCTCACCCATTCTTATTAGGGAGTTATTCTAGAAGCTGCCTAATAAGCTAGGAATAGTAATTTCCAACATGCTGAGAAATGTTCTTCTTTTTCTTCCTACTCGATACTACTCTTTAAGGTTAATTATTAACCTTCAAGTAAGTTAATTACACTATGATGAAGTGTTTGAAAACTGTAAATAAACGATAGTTATTATATATATTAATTAAGGTTGGATGTATAATATTCTGCACAATTAAGCTAGCTACTACATAGACAAAGGCACAACAAAAGAAGGAATGAAGTCACTGGGATTTAGAAATATCATCGATCAAAATGATTTAGTAATCAATTCACTTCACCTTAGCTTATTAATTAGAAGTACACTCTTAATTAAATGATTGAATAGCACTTTTATCATCGTAAGTAAATAATGGGTGCAATCAGAATTTATTGCAATTTTTATAGGCTTTGTTGTAATGTTTAATTAACAAAATCTATAAGAATAGATGTTCATGTTTTATAGATGATTTCAGGGGAAAAAACTAATCTAAAATCATTGATATAAGTTTTAAGGTTAAATAATATTTTGGTCTCTATCGTTTTAGTTGGAAATTAATATCTTCCTCAAAATTTTTCTGTGTTAAAACCATCTCCGTTTTTTTTAATCGTTCTTTCGGATTATAAATTTCTTTTAACAATAAAATTATCCATTAAATTATATATCTTCATCATTATTATTTTCTTTTTTATGATAGATAATCACCACCAACAATGCTAGTAATTTTCAAATAAGTATTGAAAATTAAATTTTAAGATGTGATTCAATAAAATTAATATTATTGGATTTTAAAAAAGGATTTCAAAAAAATTATTTTTATAGCATTGTTGATAGTTATAATGTAGAGCGAAGTGATGGCGATAAAAGTGATATAATTCAAGAGGTAATTTATTATTTTTTAAAAAAAAAATTTGTAATTGTATGGATATTTTAAAATAAAAAATGTAAGGAACGATTTAAAAAAAATATTTTAGAGACGATTTTAATTTTTGACTAAAATGATAGTATCAAAATAGTAGTATTTAGCCTAATTTTTATGTATATCTTAATTAACACACATAGTTCGGATATATAAAATAAGAAATTATTTGATCACATATACTTAATAATATCAAACTATTGAATAAAATACTTGATATTGTTTTTCACTAGCCATGTAAATGTAATTGAAAATTAAATCACAACTGCATTGTGTGCTATCATGCAGTCATATGGTAGAAAATAGACATCAAAAGAAAGGTCTCATTAGATTAAAAAAAAAGGGAGAAAGATATTAACTCTTAAATGGTATGGATTCATGAGTTAAAAAGGAAAAGAAGATGAGGTCTTTTTCCCCTCAATTATGTGTATGCTCTGTAATATAGAATGCTTACCTTAAATGTATAAGTAGGAAATGTGTCTTAATATAGACAAGATTTGAGCCTAATAGTAAGATTATTACAGATACCTGGATTTAATTGCTTTGCTTTAACGGTCTTAACAAAAAATGTGAAGAAATTTGTCTATTGGATGTTGGATCAAGTCCTTGTTATTAAGTTAAAAGTTATCACTTTCAGAATGACTGTAACTTTTATTTTGTCATAGTTTTTCAAAAGCGTATTTACTATTTAGTTATCATGATTTTTCTTTTGTTATTTTCAGGTTTTTTCATGGAATTTTAAAATAGAGAATATTAAAAATAAAACAAAAAATGAAAACAGAAATCAATTAGACCTTAGTTAATTTCTGTTGATGAGAATTTGAGATGACTTTATATTTAGTCCGAATGGAGTGATAATATAAACGTTCTTCTCCTAAAAAGTTGAAATAAAAATAAAATAAAAATAAATTAGATACCGCTAATTTATTTAAGGTAGCAAGAGCTTTATTTTTGTAATAAGAAATTTAAACTCTTACTTTGTGGGGAGCTTTTGTATTAAATCGACTTGGATTGCTTTGAGTTGATGATATAAGGTTTAGGATACGAGAGAAGCTTTGTATCTAATGCACGTTGCTAGTTATTATTGTTAGTTGTTGTTGCATTCATCACCAACCTTCTCCGCAGCCAGCTGTTGACATGGACATAATTGTTGATATGAATTTAAATAAATTCAGAAAAATAATAATCATAATAGTAAGCACTTAATTAGAAGTTAGAATGATTCTTCCTTGTGCTGTATGGGCGCAAACAAATAAAAATAATATTAATGCATGCAATGCAAGTAATTATTCCTTTCATGTGTTAAGCAGCGAAAGAATATATATGGTATGTATGGTGGTGAATTGAGTCAACAATCTGGTGGAATATGCTGCTCTATATATCTTCAAGTTAGATATAGCCTAATTATTTTTCACCCCTAATACAGTGGGTTTTAATTTATTTGTTCGCTTTAATTAATTTATATTTCCCCCGTGTCTTAATATTATGTATAATTTGATCTAGAGAGGCTACGTACTCGTACTATACTTTAAGTCTGTATAACAGGTTAAATTAAAAGTTTGAGTGAGTTAAATATCAGAATGAGAACAAGTTTCCTGTTTACTGTTTTCCTTCTATTGAAGGGAAACACGATTTAATGCATTTACATTGGACAGTACAGTACGTTTGTGTTGATGCTTTTATGGACTCATCGTGTTTTGTTTGTCTCTCTGATTTCTTGTCGAATGCTTGTTTCCATGAATGTTAATAAGTTAGATGGCTTGGGTTTAACAACAGTGATACTTAAAGTTCTCTGTTCAAAGTTTTATATAATGTATCTTTAATTTAACCAGTGATTTTGAGTTATGGAGCCCATAAACTTCATTGTTAAACAATATCATTATTCAAGGATGTGTTATATATAAATTGAAGTTGAAATTCAAATGCCATTATTTGTACCAAGATAATAGTAAGAAATAGACAGCGAATCAGATCAATTTTGAATTGGACCAACACAAATGATAAAATCAATTTAAAAACATGAAATCATTAAAAATTTGATAAAAAATATTATGAAAATTATATAGGTTTGTTTACAAAAATAGCAATTTAATAAAGTCACTAATTGTTTCACTAACAATAATTCTATATGACCAAACATTTTAACCAATCAAGTTAAACCAAACTCCTTTCAACTATTACTGTCGTGAATGCATTCCTTTTCGTTTTTCTCGCTTCTTTTTCTTCTTGTCATCATTCATCTTCTCATTCTCCATCGAGCCACTGCTTTTTCTAACGAAAATAAGACGACGGCAGCAACGATGACGAGGAGGATGACAACAGCAAGGAGAAAAAGGAGGAGGAAGAATGACGAGGACGACGACAGAAAAGAAGATGAAGATGATGATGACGACGGCAGCGACAACGAGGAGGAAAAGGACGACGAGGACGAAGATGGCATTGATAATGGACAAGAATAGTAAGAAAAAGAAATATAACACAGAGGAAGAAGATGCTGAGTATAACACAGAAGAGGAGGAAGAACGTAGAAGAGGAGGAGGAGGAGGAAGAGGAAGACGTAGCAGAGAAGAAGAAGGAGGAGGAGGAAGAGGAAGATGAGAAGAAGAAATTCGTTTCTCCTTTTTAAAGAAATTTGTTTATGTTTTTCAACGAAATCCACTTCGTTTTCTCTAGAAAATCTAGTTCGGTTTTGGAAAAAACAACGAAGGAGGAGGAAGAAGTAGAATGTAGCAAGAAGAAGAGAAGGAGAAGTAGATGGAATAGGTAGAAGAAGAAGACAAAGACGAAGTGGAAGAAAGAAGAGGAGAAGATATTCGGTTCTCCTTTTCAAAGAAATTTGTTTATGTTTTTCAAAGAAATTCGGCTGTTTTCCAACGAAATGCAATTCATTTTTTCAATGAAGTCTGGTTCTGCTTTTCAACAAAGGAGGAAGAAGAAAAACATAACAGAGAAAAGAGAAAATGGAAGAGGAGGAGAAGAAGAAAAAATGACGACGATGATGATGGTGGCAGCAAAGGCAACGACAACGATGACGGCTGCAGCGATGACGACGATAGGACCGCAACAGGGAGAAGAAGGGCGAGGAAGAGCTGCAACAGAAATGGTAGAAAAAAACACGCGTGTTTTCACGTTCTTTAGGTGGGAGTGGTTATTATTATTATTATTATTATTTTATTGAACTTGGTTGGTGAAATTGCTTAATTGTGTGACATTGCTGTTAAAAGTAATATAATATAGTATAATACTCGACATGTTTATTTAAAGTTCTATTGTAAATTAAGATTATATTTTCCTGTGAGAAATGGTTAATAGGTAGGATTCCAAATGAGTAAATTTATCTTCAAAAACTTATTTCGGCTCGATAAATTTGAAAAGCTGCATTCCATACATTAATAAGGACATCGATAGGAAGTTATGCTAAAAATTTGAGCCTGCTATTAAACAAATCAAACTCAAAACACTTCATTCTGTTGCTGTAACTAGCTTAAGTGAGATATATAACTTGTTGAAGCACTTATGAAAAGTCCTAATGTATTAACCTTAAAACTTTTTTTTCCACCTAACTCAATTTCAAACATGGTATATGAATATAAAAAAATCGCCCACTAAATATGTTACCATAAACCTAGAGTGCTTATTGAGATTGACCGAGTATATTAAAATGGTCCCTTAAATTTTAATTGTAGATTAACAAAAGTGTATCGTGTTAGGCTCTTAATTGTTTCTTACTGGATGACTCATCATGTTGATAGGACTAGAACCAATTTTAATGATATAATTAGTGTAATTGAAATTTTAGAGAAAAAATACATACTTTATATTTATGAAAAGATCGAATTATGTATTTATTAAAAAATATAAAATTGATTAATCATCTAGAACAGATTTGATCATTTTATTATATCAGATTTAATTATTTTGTTTAAAAAATATTTAGCTTCTAACTTCATAATGCCACATTAATTGTAGAAATTTTATATGATCTTTCAAGTTTTCCAATTCACTGTTCTCTTCGTGATATTCAGTCTATTTGTCGTTGTATTTATATTATTCTTATTATCATGATTTGATAGTTGATAAATAAGAATGTGCCAAATGTGTCAGGGGAGAGGACTGGTTTTTGAAAAATATAATACAATATGAAACAAAATTATATTGCTTTCACTTTTATAATAACTTCCACAAAATCTTTGGAAATACAAAATAGAGAAATACTGTAAATAAGAATAATCCCTTGAATAATCATAAACAATTCATCGGGCATCCATAAATTTTATATATGCATCCCATCCATAATCTTCAAGTCTTGTTAGACTGAATCAGTGGTACATATGATTATTTTGCTCAGCCTAGGCTCGGGTGTCATGTTCTGCAAGAATAAAATCTAACTTAATCAACTCATGCAATACCAACACGCCCTACAATGTCTAAACAGGCACCATCATATGTTCGTTCATATGAAAATCCCCTTTATCAGTGCTCTCAGTATGATAAACATAAGAATTCATGTGAAATTACTAATCCTGTTAATAAAATTATACAAATGAATAAGTGATGTTTTATGTTCATTTTACACTATGATGTTTGCTGTTTTGGTGGATTACATTTGCTGAAGATTCTCCTTTTCACTTAGAAGTTGCAAATATGCTTTTGTACTGACTTCCTACGTCTATGACAGCATGAAAGCGATTATTGAACGCTACAACAAGCTTAAAGAGGAACATAATCATCTGATGAATCCAGCTTCAGAAGTCAAGGTAATAGCACACACACCTCTCTTCCAGCGGCATTCAGCTGTTCAAGCTTTTGTTTCTCACTATACTTAATTTCCTTCTTTGTTTCCTTACTAGATATGTTAGACCTGAAATACTTTCTAAGTTAGGCAACTCAACACACTTCATAAGGGGGAAAAAGGAGGTTAAAGAAAAGGAACTCAACACACATCATACATTGGAGGGGGGGAAAAAAAGGTTAAAGAAAAGGAGTTTACCAGCTGAACTAAATAATAATATCAGCTATTGACTTGTTGGCACACATATTCTTGTTCAATAGCGAACAGCTAGATCACAATTATTTTGCAGAAAGAGTTACAAAACACTGAGTCTGATACCAAAGAGACAAATAATGCCCACATGCCGCCACTTTTGGCAAAACTATAGTTACTCCTTAACCCTAAACTTCATAGTTTGATAACAAGTTGGCAGAGGGTAACATTAAACCATAGAAATATGTGACTTAGGTGCTACAGCATGCATTCAAGATATATCATCACCTTAGTGTCCCGATAGAATGACAGTCCTTATCATGTCTCATGCCTTCATACTGAAGTGTTTCAGGGACGCTATACTATTGCCATTTGATAGTAGCTCCTCACAGAATATTCTTAGTCAGGGCTGTAGTATGCCATGAAATCTTATCCACCTGCATGAACATCTCAACAGATATGCATATATTGATAGTTGCATAAATCATGTATTACTTTATTTGCAAACGGATAGCCCTCTCCAGCTATGTAGACTAAGTATTAAAAATCTTCGCACAAGAAGTCCTGTCAAATCTCAGCCTACGCACATATATAGTGTCGTCATAGCATGGCTCATGACACCACTTTGGAATATGCAGGTCATCTTTTGATTGGTCAAGAAATACAACCCGACTTTTGAGATTCTTCTGTTAGGCATCCAACCACCATCACTGCACGTAGGTTTGTATGTAATTACCATAGAAAATTACATACTTTTGGAATTGTAATATATAGTTAACCGACTCTGATATATTACATGAGAAATCCTTGTATGGGCACAATTTAACTCCTTATATTTAGGCACACAATTAAATTGGTTGAATTGGTATACAAGCAAGTGTATTAAGCTGAGGATATTCTCTTTTATTGTATGGCTAACCATGAGGTGTCAGACTTGTAACCATACAATAACATCTAGGTTTGGGGCTACAAGTTCTGATATTCCACTCGACAAAACACATAGGTAGCGTAGATAATAGATTTCACTCTGATTGAGGCCAATAATGAATCTCGTACAAAGTGAACAGAAACACTTGGAAGTTAGAATTCACTTACATCACAAAGTACACCCATTACAAAGCAAGCCATAGATAGCATTTCTATTAAAATAGACCAATATCCAATACAGGATTATATAGTCAGATTAGATTTGCCTGAAGAGCACTCCGTTGTTTCTTGCTCCATATTTTAGTACTCACATTAACTACATAACAATTCTCGCATGCAAAATATTATATTTCTGTAATAATAGTACAACACATGTTTGACATCTGTATTTCTACTTGCTAGTTTTGGCAGAGAGAAGCTGCAAGCTTGAGGCAACAACTGCAGCACTTGCAAGAATGCCACAGGTAACAGATAGTAATAGATAAGTAAAAACCCAGGATTCGCATAATTGTACTTGAAGGCAAGCAAGAAAGAAAATATAGGTTACATCATCACATTTGTCAGCAAATAAAAACCTCCCTACAACATTAATACAATTAATGATATCATCAACCTTTCCCAACCCCTTCCTGAACCTCAACAAAATTAAAAAATAATATTCATCCTTGCTTCCTATTCTCCCTCCCATACATAAACATTGCACATATTAGAAAGTATCGTCAATAGTTTGCTTTTAACTACTAAGTCAGATACCTGAGCAACCACACAGATCAATAATTTGGAGGAGGTTCAACTACTCCTTAAAGCAAACCAACACATTATGAAGCAAATTTTTAAAGAATATTTTATTGATAATACCTAATTAGTATAAGATTCCACATTGTTTCTTAGCTATAACAAGATTCTAACACACTTTTCAACAAAATGCTAATTACTAGCACTGTCTCAACAAATAAAAACTCATGTGACCGTCAGTATTTCCACTGTAGAATTTTATTATCAATGAACTGCTTGGTGCCACATTTTGAATACACAATTGAAATTTGAACCGCTAATCCAAAAAAATTTGTAAATCCAATAACTCTAGCTAGCAAGGGTCAGGAATAAAACTGCTAACAGAACTTTTGGTCCAAACCTTATGGTATTTTCCAAACACTAGATAAGGTATTTTATATTTTCTTCTTGGTAAAAGCAGGAAATTGATGGGAGAAGAGCTTTCTGGACTAGGTGTTCAAGAATTACAAAATCTTGAAAACCAACTGGAGATGAGTTTAAAGGGTGTTCGCATGAAAAAGGTATCATGAGTCAGCACAAATAATATCTCTTCAATTCATGTTTAACATTCTATCCACATTCAAGACCTTACATCATTATTTCCCTGCAGGATCAAATTTTCAGAGATGAGATTAAAGAACTAAACCAAAAGGTTTCAGTTATTTCCCGTTTTTTCTTTGCATGTCTTGATTTAGGCTTTTCCCAAATATGTGACATACTTCCATTAACACCATTGTAGGGAAATCTCATTCATCAAGAAAATGTGGAACTCTATAAAAAGATGGAATTCTTACAAAAAGAAAATGCAGAGCTAAAAAAGGTAACTAACGAAGAAACTCTCTGCTATTCATCAGGCCAACGATTTATCTTGAAGGTAACGCCTTCAAAATCACTATAGCTAGACCTAAAAAGAAGATTTTCATGTCAGGTTTATGAAGCAAGGAGTACAAATGAAGAGAATGCGGCATCCAATCCACCATACACTATTAGAAATGGATATGATTTACTTGCACCTATCAGTCTCCAACTAAGCCAGCCAGAGACTCAATACACTGAACCACCAGCCAAAGCAATGAAATTGGGGTATTTCCTCATACCAATAATAACATACAGTTCTTTTCTATATATTTATTTTATAATTTCATTAAAATTAGAAACCAAATTTCTTCATCAGACTACGGCTGCAATAACAAAAACTGTTCGAGAATCATGGATGATTACCATTTCCGAGCTGCTGTCTACAACTCGTACTACTTATAATGAAGCTTTTATCAGTGAGATCTTGTACTTCAACAATCACATTTGTTTGATGCAACAATACAAATCATATTGGTATGCAATTATCTATCACGAAGCTTACATTGCCTTTAAAGAACAGACAATGACTACCTATGTAAATTTTATGCAATAAAGATATCAACCACTGTGCCTGGTAATGTTTTATAAAATCAATGGAATGGAATTCAGAACACAACCACCTGTGCCTATACCTTCAATCAGCAATATAAAACATTAACAGAAACTATGTAGGCCATAGTTATTTTTGTTTTCTCCTCAAGTAATAAGTATGACTCATGTCTTTTCAGAACAAATTTTTAGCAGTAGTGATAACTGCAAAGAGAGAGCCGATATCCTGAATCATACTCAATAATATTGTATAAACCAACCCCATTACATAATGCAAAATTAGCATTCCTGAAGAAATAAAGGACTCAACTACGAACATCAACTCAGCACAGTTGTCTAACAAATAGTAGGAAAATCTCAGACAGAGGCATACAAAATCATATATTTACATTCTCTAGTGAGGACTTTTTACCATTGATTCAAAATAAATTTAAATAGATTATAGGTACCTTTTAAAAGCAAGTATAAATCTTTGATGGGGCAGGCATAAAACACGACCTAACATTATCAACAATTTCTCATAAAGATGCAAGATAAACGATGTTACAAAAAGAGAAGGAAAAGTTGCCACAAATACATGATGCTGTGGGGCACACAGAAGTTATTTATGACATTTATCCAAACATTTGCATTACAGGAGGAAAAGCAAATTAGCCATACGGTGAATCACTACCATCATGATAGCAACAAAGATAATCAGAACCTTTCTCTATTCTTTTCTTTCTTTCTTTCTTTCTTTATCTGAGCGCCGGGGGAGGGTGAGGGCTGTGCATGCACACAGGGACTCATGGCACACAATGAATTTTCTTAACCTCAAGT
This sequence comes from Stylosanthes scabra, assembly GCA_036250425.1. Classification (NCBI taxonomy): domain Eukaryota; kingdom Viridiplantae; phylum Streptophyta; class Magnoliopsida; order Fabales; family Fabaceae; genus Stylosanthes; species Stylosanthes scabra. The sequence goes on along the minus strand of JASCZI010120889.1, from coordinate 61,715 downwards.
AAGAAAATTATGGCATTCTATAAGCATGCAACATATGAGGTTCTATGTAAAGTTTTGCAGATTTCGTGATTAATTATATTACTAATGTTAGAGCTACAGGCCAAGTGCTGAATGAAACTACCACCTGAGTGAGTATAAATTCATAATGATACAGAATAGTAGAAATGTCTTCTAAAGGTTTACCACTTACCATCGCATGTACGCAACATATGAGGTTGTGTGTAAAGTTTTTCAGACTTGACAATTAATTAGACTTCTAATGTTACAGCTACATGTCAAGTGCTGAAAATTAGAAATGTCTTCTAAAGGTTTACCACTTAGCATCAAGGGTTAAATACAACCATATTGGAACTAAAGAGAAGTGGTAAGACATGTTACCGCATCCACATGGTTTACGGATTATTCGCAACACAAATTGGATGCAATAGCCATTACTAACCTAAAACTTCTTGCAGATGAACCAGAGGTGCAAGGAACAATCTGGAAGGATAACATGCATCAACCCTGGATAAGCTATAAAGCTCTATTCCACAGTAAAGCAAACTTCAAGCAGGAACACTCAAAAGAAGGCATCATGTAAGAAGAGTTCATAAAAAAGGAATTTATAATATGAGCAACCCACAATTTATTATGTGCCTACGTGTTACGCCGATCAAGATAGACAACCCATAACCCTCAAGTACAAAAATTCCTATTATAGTTACTTTTATGACCTCAATTGACGTTTCATGTACAGAGCAGAAATAAATTATTGATTTCTCAGTGCCAAACTACCGACAGTAGACACATATATTCACATTATTCCTATGCATCTTGATGAATGTAGAACAGTATGAGCTTTGCAAGTTAACACAGTAAGTATCCCTCACAGCATTAAACTATTAAAATTACGCATTTTAATGACATTAATTAATGAGACCGAAAAAGGTTATTTAAGTTCAGGTCCATCATTTGAATTTAGGAAAAAGTGGAAGTCCAAGAGTAAATGGAATTCTAACTATATGAAAATTCTAGATTGGGGAATTGTGAAGAGGGGACAGGCAATGTAAAGCCAATTTTATATGTTATGCTAATTTGAGCTGGGAAAACATTGAAACTTGACCAATTCACAACAGGGCTCTCCATTAAATAAAAAAAACACAGTTTTCCAAAACAAGTTCATTCGTCCTCAATACTTCCTACCTACCGTCTCCACTATTTTGTTTATAAAAGAACAATGTTGCAAAAATTGTAATTGGAAATGCTGATCTTGGGAAATATACGATTAAGGCAACCAAAAACATATAAAAAAGATAAAAATCCTATAAATACCTTCATTATAAAGACTACATTTATTTATTCACCAAAGTAGAAAAGTACAATATTAAGTCGTATAGGTACCAGTATGCGCATTAGACAAAACACAATATGCACAAGAGAAAAGAAAAAATAAAAAAGGGGCAACCCGGTGCACAAAAGAAAAATAATTAATTAAAAGAAAATAAGCGTAGAGGGTTAAGATTTTCTGTTTTGAGAAAGCCAAATATATATATATATATATATTAATGCTATTTCCATATATAGCAATACTACACCATCCACTTAAAGATATTTGTCACTTTGCAGAGGGTAAAGATTTGCTATTTGGAGAAAGTCAAAACTCAAAACTGCAAGAATGAGAATATGCCTAGCCACCAAACGTAATGATTTCCTCAAATAGTGAAATTTATCCAACAAACATTATAGAGATACACAGAATGCAAAAGAATTGTGCAAGTTTACAGATGTGTCACATAATTTGGAGTGTGGGCATTTCTTCAAACTTGCTACGGTAATAATATTAATCATGGTTTGATTGAACAGTTCAGTGTACCTAGAAAGTCTTGCTGCCCGATCATTGCCAACTCCACACAGACTTGGTCAAGAAACTATGCTAGGCTAGGCATGAACAGCTTTTCTTGCCCAACACTAACAGGCTTCATTAGAGAAGCCTATCACTCTAAATACTCTAAATGGATTTAGTTGCATGTTGCGTTGATAGAAAACTATATTTGACCCTGGCCCACAAATTACATAGCAAGAGATACAGGCCACCTACCCAACACTTGGAAACATATTTTACTTTTAACTCCAAAATGAAAAGATGGCAGCCAAGTGCACGAGACTTCCACTTCATGTAGTCTGAAAAGGGCGGATGTAGATAGCCTTATTCTCACACATAGAGGATATTTCCAAGATTTAAATCTCTAACCTCCAGGTCATAAGTTACCTAGTAAAACCAAGACCAATTCTCCAACACTCCATAAATACACACGGGCGCACACATGCAAGATTACCCTCCATTTGATCTGCTTTCCTTACTAGACCTCTCCAACTCTTGCTACATGTCTCTAAACTACCTAAGATGAGATTCCACCATCTTATCTACAATAGGGGCCATCCCAACTCTCTCTAATGCACTCATTCCTGATTATACCCTTAAGCTTTAATGGTGCTTCTGCCCAAGGCAACTATAATATAATAATATATCTAAAACTCTGAAAATACGCATTTCATATCCAGTTATTTATCAATTATAACCTTCGGCCATTTAAGACTGGAAACCATGTATAATGTTAATTCTTGATATATATATATAGTTAATTCAATTTAGTTTAACCGGTCAAGACCTTATCACAGATGATGGTTAAGTTTTAGAAACTGTCATACCGTTATTAGTGAAAAACGCTGGCATGCGAAGTTAAGATCCACACCATTGTTGAATCACAATGTCTTTCTTGCTCTATAGATTAAGTTTTAGAAACTCTCATACCATTAATAGATGAAACCACTGACATGTGAAGGTAAGATCCTCACCGTTGTTGTGATCACACAGCCAACCTGAAGACAACAATCCAACTCGTAATGAGTATTTTCTGTAGTAGAATAAAAAGGAGGGGATCATAATTCCTTATCAATGATTATAACATAACTAAATATCATAGATATGAAAAGATGCACAATCTATTAGATCAGCATAGCAAAAATCAGAGCCTATAATTTGCTTTCTTTTTATTGCAATAAAAAGAACTACTTACAGTTAAATAAGAGCCTTAAGAAAATCAGAATCAGATGGCAATCACTTAAGCACTAGACAAAAGCTATAGTTATTAGCAAGGGTTCAACTAAATTTATTTATAGTTTTGATATTCAAAACCAGTATAAAAGGTTGCATTGCACCTAGTTAAAGCGCTATAGGACAGGATATTGATCATATCTCATCTTAAGGGTGATACTCGCCAAATAAATCTACGTTATATGCAATAGAGAGGAAACATGACTTTTTTGCACCCTACATTTTTTCTCTACAGACAAAAATATTAATTTTGACGATGAAGAAAGATTGTTTATAAAGAAATGAAGTTCATTCCCATACTAATCAAGATTTCCCTCTACGCACTAAATTCCTTAATGTGATTGACAGTGACAGCTCTAAGCAGTTCGAAGAAAATCCTACTCTAAACATCAGTAAAGTTCAAATAAAAGTTTGCAGTAATAGATGTATATATGGATACTTGAATATAAATTTTAAGATTTTAACCAACTAAACTAGCAGCAATATATAATCAAGAGTCAACAGTATAACTCAGCTATAACATTGCAGTAATGCACTGTTGTGATATTGGCATATTGCACTTCACTTATGCTCTATATCATTATTGAAAATCCACTTAACAAAGTCATCAATTAATTCAAACTTAAAGGCTACAACTCGTAAACTAAAATTCCTTGACAAGCTTTGAAACAACATAAATCATAATCATGCATGGCTGAATTGGAAAAGGAAAAAACCAAAGAACAACTGCTCTTAGGGATGTGTGACTTTGCATATGATGAAAATTTATTGATTCCATTAAATACTCGACAATCCATATGAATCAACCTCAGAAGTCAACCAAATTCACGAAGCCATGTACTCTAACACAAGTAACTACAGAATTTGATCCCGCATCTGCTTATTATTCCAAAAGTGTTCATTAACCTAAGCACCTCAAATTAAGAATTTAAAGCAACATAGCAACAAACACAATTTATATCGCCGAAAAAGAAAATCGTGCCACCACGACATACACGCAGGCACAATTATTACAAAATAACGTTATCAAGCTAGATCAACTTCAAGTAGCGAAACTTAAAATCTGAAAAACGAGGAACAACGAGCGCGAGAGATCAAATCACTACAAAACAACGGCACCTAAAGTCAGATTTCCGATCCGATTATGGCTTCGCATAAAATGTTGATTAAAAAACAAAACCACACAGAATTCAGATGAATAAAACAGAAATGCGAGTGCAACCAGCTGGTAAAGAAAGAAGGAAATTAAATCATCTAAACTTAACGAGAATCAATGCATGTTAGGAAAGAAGAATAATAACTCGCGTAGAGATCGCGGTGATGAGAAAGGCTGAGCATAAACGTGATCTGGTGAAGAACGAACGACAAGTGGAGCTACGCTGGAGGAGGAGGACGAAGAGGAGTTGAGTGAAGAGAGAAAAGCTCGCGCGCTGAGAAACGTTAAGAGGAGAAGTTTGTTGGGGTTTTGGTGGAAAGAGGAGAAACCACTGCGGCAGCGCATAACTTGCCACGTCACTCTCACAATAAATATCTCTCAAGACGAAGACGAAGGGTCAGGGGTGTTAAGCCTTTTAGGCCAATCAGCGCGCTCAGGGAGAGGGTAATTTTGTCAATTCAAAGTGCTGGCAAATAGGCACCGCCCATTGCTCTCAACACTTTTGCGCGTGGTCGGCACACATTTAATAACAATTCTTTATCTTTATGGATGATTTTTCATTTAAAAATTCATGTTTTCCGTTTTTTAATGGAAAAAAAATCAACAAATTACTTTTTAGGTTGATAATAAAATTAATTCTTGAAAAATAGTTTTTTTTTTCAAATTTGTCGCTGAGATAGATATATTGATTAAATTATTCTTTTAAAATTGAAAAATAATCACATTTGTTTTTCTGTCAATAACTGTTTTCTTAACAGTTGATGATTTATAACATTAAGGCACTCAAAAAGTCTCATTAGAAGCTGAATATATATATATAAAATCTTGCTATTTTCATACTATTTTCTTAAATATCAAATTAACACCCGTATAAAAATATAAAAATTACTTATTTATTAATTGCATTGCATTTTATTTTGGCAATAATAATAGTATTTTTATACAAGTATAAATGTAATGTCTGAAAAAAATGTATAAATAGCATTCTTCTGATAAAATCTATCAATTTGCTCAACTTTTTCCATTGACAAAAGAATTCGCGTAATTAGGATTTGAAATTGATAGTTTTTATGAATATATTTGGTTAATGTTTTTTTTTTTTTGGTGAGCTTGGTTAATGTTCTATATCAACAGCTGTTAACTAAAATTGCTAATGGAATCATAAAGAAAAAAAATGTGTCTTTAAAAATTTATTGATTTGATTGATGAATTTTTTTACAAACAAATTTGGAAAAAACTTATTTTTTTGGTAGGAAGATTTTTAATTATAGACTAATTCCTTATGTCTTATCGAGTATTCTTTTCAAAATAAATTAAAACAAAGAATATAAAACGACACATAAAAACCGGAATAAATTGGAAAGAAAAAACAACAAGTATGAGATAAAATTTTTGAGTAATGCTATCTGTACATACATTCATACATCCGTTCATTTGTTTTTGGTATTACTTCCAAAAGTCAACTTATAAAATGATAAAATATAAATGATAAATAGTAAAGATTATTTTTTAGTAAAAAAAAATTCATTTGAAAAAATTTATCATCTACTATACAAATATTTTTTCAAGTTTAATAGAAATCTTTATTTTTCACCAAATTTTACTTTTCACAACTATATACCTTAAAATATATAATATAATCATTTCAAGTATAAAAACTTGTTTCTTATTAGAACAATTTTTTTTTTTAAATGTGCTAATAAAAGTATAAAACAATAGAGAAGTCATTTCTTATACTTTCTTGGACACCAAAAATTTCTTATACTCCCTTTCATTCTTGATAGTTAGACCAACAATCTAGGGATGTTTTACATCAAATAATTAAGAGATCATATCATATATATGTTCACAAACTTGGTATGATACTCTCAATTATTTGGACATGTGTTCTGGGCCATTATTAGAATATATTAATGATCATAAATCTAAATAAAGATTTTGTGGAAAGTCAATTCGTTGTATAGTAAGAGGGTGACTTATTATCTAAATTTCAATAATCATCTGCTAAATAAAAAGGTAAAACTTAGAAAGATAATAGTCCAATAATTGTATGTTAAAATATCTGCATTATATATATAATATTTCTCAAGTATTTCGTGTATACAGTAATTCACTAATTTTATTCATTAATTTTAATTATAAAATTATATTAAAATAGATAACTTTTATATATAAAGTGATCCATAATATGTATAAAATGACAACTTGCAAAATCGCATTTGTAAAAATTAAGAGAGAAGTGCGTATGCAAACAATTGATTTTCGCAGTGGTAAAAAAAAAAAGCTTTCACACAATATGAGGATTCATCCATATGTAAAAATTGGTTGTTGGATTAAAACTTACGTGGTTTTGTTGATTTAATAATGCATAACTAAATGTTTTTATAAAGTATGCGTTAGTTATATGAAAAATTCTATTATAAAGACATTTAAATGTCGTGAGATATTATCATATTTAGAAACTTATCTCTCTTATAATGATAGCATTAATTATACATCAGATTTTAATAACACAAATCAATAGTTAATATATATTCAATATCTTCACTAAAAAATACATTAATATCTTCACCAAAATGTTACCATATATATCATCTAAAAAAAGTTTATTATATACAATAAAAAGTAGATCATGTCTCAAAATTTTCTCCCCCAAACAAATTAAATATACTTTGATGCAGGAAGTAAAGGTAAATTTCAAACCAAGGTATTAGCAAGACTCTCATCAATCATCATCGAGCTATACCTGTACTTTACCCGACAAGATCCAGGCTTAGATCGCCTCCTAAAGTACCATGAACTTGGACATCCTATTTTTTTAATTAATAAAATTAAACCATTGTCTAGTTTTAGTTTTAATCATAAGAAAATTCCATCAATCTTCTTTTGATGTTTTAACTGAAAAAGCAAACCCAAAAAACCACAACCGTAGCAAGCTTAGTTATGTTACATACTATACTAACAATATCTAAACGACGACCCCAAACCCTGTTGAAGAGGATGGTCCTAGTAGTTGCACACACTCTACTAATAAATCCAATCCATTTAACTATTCATGTATTAATACACAACAACGTTAAAAAATATAGATTTGTATAGAAAAAATATTGACCTCAACGTATGAATTTACACTTAGATATTACGATCTAAATAAATTCAAAATCAACTAATGAAAGAAAATATGAAAAATAAATCAAGTTAATTAAAGCAATAAGAGACTTAGAAGACATACACATACAATAGCGAACCCTATCCCTATTCTCAATAGATATACGCGTACGTGTACAACTGTATTAAAAAAAAAACGAGAGATGTAAATATAGAGTAAAATCATGATTGTTACCTACAAATGAAAAGCAGAAACCAGATCATTTTCCATGTATCTAGTCTTTTTTCTTCGTTGATCCGCATATTGCCACCTGAACCTGTTCGTTTTACACAATAAGCAGCAAAATCGTAAGCTCAGAGAACACAAGAGAGAAGAGGGTATGAAAAACAAAGAAATTAGCTAGGATGGTTGAAGTAGGGGAGGAACAAAGAAAAAATGAATGCTTGCTTACTTTGTTCAATGTTCATATGTATATTCAGAGAAGGTGAGGTTTATATTGATTGAATTGCACAGCGTTAGTTTTGGTAAGGTATGAAGAAAGGCATGGTGATGGGTAGAGAGAGAAAAAAATATCTAAGGTGGAATGCATTAAATTATTAGCAATTTGGAAGCTGAGAGAATAATAACTTGACCCTGGACAGCTGTGGGTTCTGTATTGGTACTCACCAAACATTGTTTTTGAACTCTCCCGCTAGCCCACAACCACACGTGGCTATCAACTACGCCTTCTTCTTTTCTTAAAAAAAAATTATAATTAATAAATATTTTTCTAAATAATAAATCCGTTAACAATAAATAAAATATAAAATATATGTATCATTATTTATAGAAGAGTAATGTTACAGAACCAATATTAGAGAATTAATAGGGAGCAAATGAGTGTAATTAGGGAAATAATATGTGGTAAAAGATGAGAGAGAAAAGAAGCAAAAAGTCTATTAACCACTTATTGGCTAACAAATTATGAGCTTCCTAAATTTTCTCTTTATAGAATGTTTATAATGATTATTTATAGAAGAGTAGTGTTACAGAACCAATATTAGGGGACTAATAGAGAGTCAGTGAGTGTAACTAGAGAAATAATGAGTGGTAAAAAAGAGAGAGAAAAAAAGGAAAAAGCTTATTGGCCACTTATTTGCTAACAAATTATGAGCTCCTTAAACTTTCTCTTTATAGAATATCCACAATAAAAATCATAAAGTATTTGAAATCTAAAATAACTAACAACGGGTCAACTTTGTATTTTTCTATAAACAAAATATCTAGAACTTAAAGAAATAAAACATCTAATTTAAATTATTGGTTGATGTTAACATTGTTGATAAAACAATTCATTACAAAATTTTAAATTAGATCCTCTAAATCTAATTAAGAAAAACAAATTGATAAAGTAATAAATTTAAAAGTTAATCACTATCAGATTTATAATTTTTTATTCTTCACATTATCAATTTTCTTAGTTCAGAAGATTTTGATCCCAAATTTTTTAAATATTTCTTAATTATTTAATAATAATTTTAAAGAGATGTATCTTTTGGGTAATTTATGCTATGTTAGATTGTTAGTGTTTAGCAGTTGAAAGAGAGGCCCGGGCCGGACATCTTACGTTGATTATATATTATGTCTAATATTAAAATTGTAGTCTTTTAGATAGTCATAATTCATGACCAATAATTTTGAAATTAGGAAGTGGTATATTTTGTTTTTCTATTATTTTATTATATGTTTGATGATACATTAAAGCCTGTGTATAAGTGTAATATTTTCCATGTTATTACTTTTTCTACCCTGTGTGGATTCAACGATGTAATTGCAAGTGGGCAACTTGTTGCATGGCCTTGGCTATCTCACCACAACTCAGCCACTGAAATTATTGTATGTGGGACCTTAATTAATTAATTATTGAAATTGATTAATCTTTCTGTGTGCGTTGAACACGAATCATATGCTTCCTTTTACTGCTCCATAGTTCTTCCTCATCGAAACTTTTCTTCCCGCTTGTCCTCTTCTAGTTTTCTTTCTGGGTGCACAATCACATTTTAATTTTGCTTACAGAAGGCTTATATCCTTTTGGACTAATCGGTTCAGGTATGGGTCTGGTCCACATGGACCAATACAAGTCTGACATCAAACAACTATGTTAACAATATTACCAAAAAAAAAAAAGATGTTAACAATATGGGTGAATTACCAAAAAACATAACTGTTAACAATAATCCATCAAATTTATTAATTGCGATAATGATAGTATCCATTAAATAGGATCACTGAACGCAGCGGAGGGCATAGCCCAGTGGTGAGGTGATCTCCCACAAGTGCTGCATACAAAAGGAACCTCTGCCATGAGCTGAATGGAAAAATAAAATAAGGTGTGTGAGTATGTGGTTTGGCATAGTCAATTATTGCCCAAAAAAAAAGAAAATCACTGAAGTAATTGTTTGTGAGTCCCGTGATTTTTAACCACTATCGTAACAATTTAGTTGAGTATTTCGGAGTATAATTGGGAATTGATGAAATTACACGTTAGTAGAGAAAATAACATTTAGAACGCGAACCCAAACATCGTCGCTAAAAGTTTGGCCCGAAACGGACCAAACCACGAAATTACAAAACTGTCACTCGTTAATGGCTATATAAATGAGGCAACATAGCACTTCAGCCATTTTTCTCTTCATTCTCGTTAGAATGAGAGAGAGAGCTGCTGAAGAATCGGTTGGAGAATTGACTCAATCAATTCTTCCACCGTCCATACCAACTTCCGATCGCGATAACTTTTTATTCAGAGCTCCGATTGACGCACGGTTTGTGGCTATGCGAAGCTCTTGTCGTCCTCTTTATGTTCATCTAACATGCATCGCATGGGTAAGCCATTCCCTATCTCGTTTCCTCTGTCCAATATTCTGCTCGAAATTGGCTTGACCATCTTGCATGTTCTTGAGTTCTATGAATTAGGTGATGATCTAGTACACTTTGGAGCTTGGTGATCGATGCCCACAAGCTTGGGTATCTCCGGTGAGACGTTTCCAACCCTAGTCCTTAGTTTTAATTAGTGGGATAATGGTTGATTGTGTTGTATTGTTGTATGTTGTGTGAGTATATTGTAGATGCTAGGAAATTTGGGGAATTGGAGGTGGATGTGGTTAGTTGAGAGCAAGGATTATGAACGGTTGTGCTTGGATGCTCGATGGCGCGACCAAGGATCGCGTGTATGCATTGAGCTTGGCGTCCAGGTACGAATTTAGATTCAAGTTTATATTATTTAAGTTAGAATCATTCCTAGATTAGTTGCACCTAGAATATCTAATAGGAATAAATGAACTTGAGGAATATGATAGAAAGGATTGTTGTGGATGACTATGTGGCTATGTGTATGTTTGTATGATGATACAACATGAATATGCATGTATGAATTGTTGTGCTTGTGGCCTTATGCCAATATGCGTTTTAAATATTGAGGATTATACATGAGGTGGGAATTTCATGAATGATGAGGCTCTTGGGGCGAGATGGTGAGAGAAATGGAAATGTGATAGATTGATCAAAGTGAAAGGATTGAGGATGTTTTTAATGATTGAAAATGATTTTAAATGAAATGAGGGATTTTAGAAGAGGTAAGGATTTCTAAGAAGTGATTTTGAAATGGGATGGGTTTTGGTCTTTGGTGCAAGTTGGTTTCAAACTGCATTTTTGGAAAAACACACGTTTAGCTGCAGTGAATCGATTCAGGTAGTATCTGAGTCGACTCGCTGAGCCTTTTTGGAACGAATTTGAGAATTTTGTGAGTATCGAGTCGATTCGCTGGTGGGGTGAACCATTTCGTATTTGCACATGGACCAAAGCTCTCCACCTTATATCGATTCGTGACTAATTTGAATCGACTCTATCCTTGTGGACTTAAGGAAAATTATTTGATTTCTAATCGAGTCGAGTCCGGGTTGTGTCGGATCGATTCGTATCTTCACAGTAACCAAAGGATTTTAAAAAATGGTCTCTTGAATCGATTCGATATGGTCCTGAGTCGACTCTGTACCCACAATTTCATGAACTCTCGAGGATCGAGTTGAGTCGATTGGTTCACGAACCGATTCGTTTTTATCCCGATTTCAAATTTAACGTTCAAAACGCCTTCAGATCGATTCTCCCTCTTCAGAATCGATTCCAATGAGTAATGATGTGGTTTTAAAAGATGGTTTAATGATGTATGAAGTAATTACACCTCATGTATAGCATTACCCTTGTTTTACAAAATCATAACCGTGAGCCTAGGTCTAAGAGGGGTCAGAGGACTAGAGCTCGGCTTACGGCAACAGCGGACCATCGGGAGCAGTAAGTGTCTGTGGGGTCTTTGTTTCCACGTAGGATAAAGGCTAACGTCGCGGCTTACGGTATCGGCAGGGGGCCCCCTGCCAACGTCCTAGCTACCAACCTAGGTTATAGTCATTGAGAAAGAGAAGGGAACCCCCATTATATATGATTATGAGATGAGAGATCGTAAACGATCGGGGCCGGCTGATTGGTCCTCCGAGGAAGTACGAACGATGGTTGTCCGACGCTAGTACTAAACCGGTCGGGATTGGCTATTATAACCGACCGGGTGAGCTCACCGTAGCCTGCAGGAATAGGCATGCATCATGTGCATTTGCTTGACATTGTTTGGGTGAGCCTAATTGCTTACTATTTGCTAATTGTTGTTTGTTTGTATTGCTTGCGTGTAATGAATGTTTGTGTGTTGATTGGCTGCTTTGTGGATTCTGATAACTAGAACTAGGGAGTGTTAGATTTAGAGGACGAGAGGGAAGGATGAATAACTGGTAGGGCCTTAATGCTAGGGCCTAGGTATATTAAAAGGACATGGCTAAATGAGAGATAATAGGAATGCCTTGCATGGTCCGGCTAGAATAAATACTGTAGGTTTGGCGCTTTATCCGTACTGAGAATCTATGGGTTGGGGATTCTCACTCCGTATATTATCAGACTTTTCAGGTGCAGGTTCAAGCTTGGAAAGTTGGCGAAGCATCCGTGAAGAACTCCGAGTGTCTAGTCTTCTCCGAAGATCAAGTCTTCCGCCGTGTAAAAGAAATGGAGAACTAGGTGTCGGTAAATTTGTAGGATAGAGTCTTGAGTTGAGTAAAGGACCTAATCTTTGCAGGTTCTGTTGTATGGGAATTGAACCCTATCTATTATGTATTATGTAAAGCTACTTTGATATAAGTATACTGTTATATCTTTGAGAGTCTTGGCTCTATTTTATGTATAATGTATGGTTATAACTCTTATACAATTCGAACGTATATGTGGTTTCGGATTTAGTAGCTGCGAGTCGGTATTTATTTGTCTGTAGCGCTTCGAAATTGATCAAACATATTCGCGACTTGGTTGGTCGATTTTGGAGTGTTACATTGTTGCATCTTAAACGTTATAAATATTTAAAGTAGAGATTAGGGTTCTTGAACCACACTCTGTTACTGAAAGTGAAAGTGCTATCCATCTTTTATGTTTCAGAATCCCTAATCTCTCACTCAGACCCAAAAAAAAAAAAAACGTTATAAATATTTAAAGTAAAATTGTATGCATTATTCAGATATCAGAAGCCTCACATTTTTTAGTCCTACCTTTATCATATTTCCTTCTTCACGAACAGATTAAGAGCAAACGATATATAACACCAACTATATTTCCTTTGCACAATATGTTCTGTTCAGCTTACTATATATTACATTGATTTTGATTTGCAAGTTTCATTGCACCATTTGAGTGCTATTGTTGCTGTGAATAGAAACAATTAAGAGAACATATTATTACAGTGAATGATAACAACTAATTACTTAGTGTGTTGGGCAGCCATCAACCACAATGCCTTTGGCTGTTGGACAAGATGCTAGTGGACAATGCTCACCATCATTTCCCCACCAATTAACACTCTTGTTCTCCAATCCCAGTGAAAAGAACAGCAGCACAGTCATAAACGCCACACCGGCATCAAGTGCAGCAGACAGGACATAGTTGTATCTCTGCCACCAACTCTTTCTGTATCGGAACACAAAGAAGTTGAAGATCGTTCCCACGAAAATCCAGGCATTGTAGTTCAGTGATGTTGCTGGTGGCATCATCCCGGTTGCTCCAAGGAGAACTGGGAGGTTGATTAAGGGTATCCATGATTGTTTAGGGAATGCTTTGTGCAATAGCCAAACTATTACTGGCCCTATTGCACCACAAACGAAGAACCAATTCATTGCACTGTAGTTTCCTTTGGAGCCAAAGATTCTCCTTGGTCCTACCAATCCCCAGATTACCGATGCGTCAAAGAATACACGGTCTCCGGGGCATGTCCATGGACTACCTTCTGGAAGAAGATCATCATGGCATATGTTCTTGATAGAGTTTAGCAACCACCATGCTACCCCTATGTTGATAGTTCCAGCAAGCATTGTACCTATGAACTGCATATGTCAATACAATGTCAATTTATGAACAAAATGGATCAAGAACTAAACAGAAAATGCAATGTCAATTTATGAACTAAAAGATTTGTAATACCATTAGCATTGGAATTTACTTTTTCATCTACAAATATTTAGCCTGTCAAAAAAGTTTATTTCATTGAGAAAATTTGCTTCTATGATTGCATCCTTAAAAAGTCATACTAAATTAAAAGTATAGAGCTCTTATGCTTCATTACAAACTTAGATACTGTGGTTTTTCTTATTTTGAATGTAGAACTATATATATGGTAAATATAATGTAGAATTGACTCAATATTTGCCTGCTTATGCAACAATTTAGTACCTAATATCTCATTTCTTCTTTCTTGTTATTCTTTATTGGATTACAGTAAATAAGCAATTATAACAAAACTAAGATATGAACTCGGCAAAATTTGATGAGGAAGGGACTGAAATTGTTCATAAAGAATATACCTGCACCAAGAACATCGATCTTGGGGGAATTTTCATGTAGTGTCCAAGCTTGAAATCACTGAGAAACGAGACTGCTTGAGACATGCTAATGTAGCCGTAAGTTTTGAAGCAAACATTTGCAATTGGTCTTCCAGGGTATATGAGACCAAAGACATACTCAGTGATGATATTCAACCCTGGTGTCTGTTCAAAGAGCATATAATATTAAATATGGATATCAACAATAATGAGATTAAATTCGTATACATATTTCAGATATGTGTCTTTGCTTAATAACTTTAGATTCTCCAGATAATTGATACTTGAAAACTTTCCTGTTTTGGGGGAGTGAAGATTTAACTAACCTGGTTTGTGGTGGCAGTAATGATGCTAATTGGAAGGGTAAATCCGAAGGCTAATACCGCAGAAAAGAGAAGTCCCCACCATGGCATTTGAACTTGGTTATTTAAAAAGATGCATAGTACTAG
>JASCZI010120889.1:29574-46962 GCA_036250425.1 Stylosanthes scabra | reverse complement strand
CAAATGAAACCACCAAGATGGTATGTCTTTGTATGTCTTCATCAGTCTTGTGTGGATATCTTCTTTGCCTTTGAATGAAGCACGATATCGCTCCATAATCTCCCTGTACTTTTTTTTCCGGTACATCAAAATTTTAACTGAGAGCTATGGAAAATTTACATACATTGCAAAGTGATGAATACTGTTGAACAATGATTACAATTGTTTAAACATATTTATATTTTGGAAAATCATAATAGTGTGTAGAGTTTGGAACATATTGCTGCATTAAACAAAACATGGTTGCAGATTAAGATAACATAAGGAGCAGTGTATTATTACCTTCCATAGAAGCAAGCAACATGTGTGATGGTAGATGCAATGGTAGCAAATCCAAAACCATAAGTGAAAGCAAAAAAGACACTAAGATTGATTCTTCCTTGCTCTTGATACTTGGCAATATCCAACTCAAACTTGTCATTAACAATAGCAGATATGTTATAAGGTTGACCTTGAGCTGTGAACAAATGTGATGAAAAAATAGGGAATCTATTTGCATTATACAAATTCAAACCCCAATATGCAATAGGAATGGCCACATATAGTATCATTGCATAGCCAACAAAGACATTGACAATGGCGAAAAAGGGTGAGATGAGAGGGCTGAACAAGAAGGATGCCACTGCACTCCAATCAAGTGTGAAGGCTCCAAGGCCTAAGCCTCTCATGCCTGAGCCTAGTTGTTGAGCTGTTACTGATTTGGAGAACACCCAACAGACCCATGAGATGTTTGTGAGCGTTGTGAAGAAGAATCCAGGAACCACGTACCATGAAAAACTGCACACAAGTGCAATGAAGAAGAACTTTGCCCGTGAAATCCCCCGGCTATTGTCTTTCTCATGCAAAGCTCTGCATGCCAACAAATGTTTACATGTGAAACGTCATCATCTAAAAATGTTTGTCACTATATACCAGACCAATTTGAGAGGTTTAAACAGGCGTGCATAATCTTTCTATGGTGAATACTCAAGATGAAATTGACTTTAACTTTATGTAAAATCAACTTCATAAATCAACTTCATGTGAAATCAACTGCACATAAATTTGCACCTCTTTCTGTACCATTTTGTCCAAGTTGGTAAGTATTCATTCTATTCAAATGCAATTTTCAATGGTTTATTTCCCTTTTTTTTTTTTTTTTTGACATGATTTCCCTAATATTTTTATACATTCAGAATTTAATTTGGGCCTCCGTTAGCTTTAAAAACAATCAAAACATTTCCCAGACACAACGAGGGTAATTATTTGTTTTTGGTATTACATCGAAGGTAATATTATCCGAAATGTTTTGGACTGGCCCACTGGGTATTGTATAATTTTGTAAGTCATCCATCATCACCAGTATTCAAGTCAAACCTTATAGTAGTCAACAAGGTCTGGCCCATTTTTTAATGGCTAGAGATAAGTTTTTGTTTTTGTTAGTATTCCCAGATAAAGCCTGCCCTAAATAGTTGACTTTATGCAGTCTGAACGCAAACCTTTTTTTTTAAATAGTACATACCCAAATTAGTCCTTAAAAAATTTTAAAATGGACGTTTTGGTCCCTAACAAAAATTAATTACCGAATTAGTCCCAACGTTAGTAAATGTCAGACACTTTGGTTCCTAATCAAATTAGTCTCCAACGTTAGTAGACGTCAGACACTTTAGTCCTTCCTTTATCTTCTTCGTCAACCATTAACGATCTGATTTAATATGACACGTGAAGCTACTTAGTCACACATTAAGTTAAGCTTTAGAGGGACCAAGTAGCTTTATGTATCACGTCGAATCGGACTGTAATGGTTGACAGAGAAGATAAAGAAATGACTAAAATGTCTGATGTCTACTAACGCTGAGGACTAATTTGGTAATTAATTTTGTTAGGGACAAAGTGTCTGACATTTATTAACGTTAGGGACTAATTCAGTAATTAAATTTTATTAAGAACTAAAATGTTTACTTCAGAATTCTTTAGGGACTAATTTGGGTATATATTATTTTTTTTTATTTCTTTCCCCTTTTCGTCAGGTATTGAAAGCAAAGTTTACATAATAAAGTTTGGATACTAGTTCCAGTCCAAAAAATTATACTAGTTTAAGCTTTAAACTATACTATATTAAGTAATTTAGTTGAATATACTAATTATCTAGCAATTCTTAACTATTATTTTCACACACAAAAAATTTCACTTTGAGTATTAAAAAATTAAAACTTTTTTGGTAGACTTTCGAAAGTTTAAATGCTTGAATTAAACTATCTCGTTATTATTGAAGACAATCAACGAGGTTAAAGTCAGACTATAATTCTTCTCTTAATACACACATACTCATCACTCCTCAGTTATCTATCCCCTATTCCTCTTGTCCCACACAGTTCACACACCTCTATTTTTTTGCCTTCATATGAGGAGAGCGAATGAAGGCGAGTTTCGGCTATTTCAAAACACATTTTTTCTTAATTTCATCAATCATGTTGCTTATTGCTCACGTAACTCACATTTGAGTCACTTCTACTCCAATTTTTTGGTGTCTACTTCTTCTCCATTTTCAAACATTCATTTCGTCATGACGTCATGTATAATTAAAATCAACTCCCAAAATTAATGAACTATTATACATCATGATTCATGAAACACTTAAAATGTATTCTTATAATAAGTTTAAAACACTTGTTAAGAATAAAAAAGTAATAAACGAAAATTAATATATCAAATATTATAAAATTAAAACACTTGTTAAGTTTAAAACACTGCTTTTTTTTTAAAATATTATCAAAAAAAAAAAAACTTAACTCTTAGTTGACAGTTCACGCCATTTGAGGATATATTTCAATAATTGGATAATAATAATTATAAAAAAGCAGAAAAGAGCTGACCTCTAAAAGATATATAAGTAAACAAAACAAGTGGAATCCATATTTTAAAATTCTATATTAACTCATTCTTATTCTCCCTCGTTAATTGCTATAATGAATTTTATAGGCGCTTGATATCTAACTTGCAATTTGTGTAATCGTCCTTAATAGTTGGCAAAAGATCCTAGGGTGGGGATATTCTAATGATACCAAATATTCAACCTCTTAATAGTGTTATAAAATGACGGCAAAAACGCACACAAAAAATAAAGACGCATGTATTTTTTAAGATTAGATTTAGCTAAAATATTTCTAGAAAAATATATTTATTGAAGTAAAAAATTTTATATTTTAAACTAGTAATAATTTTGTATGTCTTTAATTAAAACACGTAATAACTAAATCTAATAGTTTTTGTATAAAACCAAAATTAAGGGGGAAAAAACAAAAAAAAAAAAAAAGAGGAAGAGAAAATGAGTACCGGAAAAGTGAGACTTGGACAAGGGTGCCAGGCCACCACATATGAGCAGGTTCCACAACGTACTTTCTTAGCAGCCCAGCCCATCCATAACCCAGAACCTATATACTCAATAATATAATTATTTTTGTAAAAAAAAATATATATAACTATTTGTAAAAAAACATATATAACTATTATAAAAGATAAAAAATTTGGTGTCTATAATAATCATAATTATTGAATACTATAATTAGACAACAAAATAATTGAATACTATATTCATTCTTCTTACGAAGCCAAATAAAAAAAATATATTATAAGAATACGTTCATATAGAAACACAAGAATCGTGATCTATACATTCAAGTTTCATTCAAAATATTAAGTAATTAAATTCATAATAACAAGTTACGTACGTACATATATAACGTTTATACAACAAATAAATCAATAATAGAGTTAAGCTACGTTGTAAACTTGTAATCAGTCATCAATCATAATATATAATACACCCAACCGCAAAGTTGAGCAAGAAAAAGTATATTAATCAATAATCATTTCATAGATAGCTCAAGTTGTTTGTCATCATCCACAAAAACACAGTCTTCAAGGGACATAATTGGCAATGACAATCATTATTAGACTTTGACACGACCATGAACCAAGGTATATACCTGGTAGAGACTTAAATCCATTTTTTAATATAATTATTTAATCAACAAAAAATGAATGTAAAAAGTAATTAATTACTTTTATTAATTAAATATATTTACTAATAATGAAGTGGAATTGGATTAGGAAGTGACCTGAGTGGTAATGATGAGAAGCCAGGAAGCAAAGAAAGAGATGCTGCGTCCATAAAAGGCTTTAATTATGTTCACAATACCCACCGCATAGGGCGACCCGGACCCGAAAGCGCTACCCGCATTCGCGAATATGGTTATAAGCACGTGCTCCTTCATGTTAAACGGACCCGGGTTAAACGACATCGTTTTGGACCCGATCCGGAACTTCGTCTTCGGCAGCACCGCGGCCATGAAGTGGCCGATGGGGAGAGTGGCGACCTGAACGGTGATCTGAGTTATGATTAGCGGCTCCGTACGGTAGGCGAAGAACTGGTTCAGAAAAGATAATAGAGAGCATGAGATTAGACCTAAGAACCACATTCTGAAGGTCCACACTGGTTGGCTTGGATCGTCAGTGTTCGACACTGTTAGTCGCACTTCTTCAATCGGCGACACTTCTTCGTCTTCTTCCTTTTGTTCGTTCTTCTCGTAGTCGAAGCTTGTTTCTAATTTTAGCTTCTCCGCCGGCGGGTCTGCGGTGGTGGTAGCCATGAGAGGGGAAGAGAGAGAAAGAGAGATAGTGTGTGTGGGATTTTGGTTTTGGTTTTGGGGTGTTCTTGAAGAGTGGTGGTGTCAGTTGAGTGGGTTTTATTTGTATTAATGGATGGAAGGTGAAGATTTTGACTTGATGAGATTTTTCCCACCGAATATCCCCGTTTTTTGGGTCCAATTAGGTGTGTTTGTGGTCATGATGTGCCAACAAAAAATAAAAGGTCTATAATCATTGTTTATAGAACGTTTATAATAAAAGAAATAGAACATCTGAAACCTAAAGCAACCAACAATCAACAAAAGAAATAGAACATCCGAAACCTATAAATAAAAAACCTAAAAAAATAGAACATCCAATATAAATTGTTGGCTATTATTAGTTGATTTTTTGTTGGTTACCTAGCATTGTTGTGATGATAATTAAGTAGCTTAAATCACGTCGCATAGCATAAGTCGTAAGTGATTTGAATTGTTTAAATATTTAGTTTCGAGTTCGAATATTGCAATGTTATGTATATAGAAAAAAATATAGTCATGTCAAATTCCTCAGAATTGACACATGATAATTAAGTTGCTTAAAGCATGTCTCGCGATAAGTTGCAAGTGGTTTAGGTTGCTTAAAAGTCTAATTTCAAATTCGAATCTTGCGGCGTTATGTATGTAAAAGGAGTGTAATTATGTTAAATTCTTAAAAAATATTCGATAAGACGTAAGATAATAATATGGACCTGTAGGACCATAAAAGAAATTAAGTTGCTTAAACATGCGTGGGAATCTTTAATTTTATTCTTAATTATTCATCATTGTGCACTGTATATGGGATCCAAAGACAAGTAAAATAGTAAATTATTACTAACCAGCTGGGAATATCCCTTCAAAATATAAAATAGTATTGTTTGATTTATACACTACAGAATCATCCATAGTGAGCAACGCTAAGTTCATTAAATTAAATAAAATGGTTTGTATTTAATTAATTTTGGTTGTAAATAAATATTCTTCAGTTCAGTCATCATCGTTCGATTTACTCATCTTAGTTACTTATTAAAGGTATAAGTATGGTTATAAGTCATTAAGTCATCACTCTTGAATCAGGTCATTGCTATCAAGTGGAGTAAAATATAGTTTGCGATGAAATAGTATGGTTAAGTAATCATATAAAATAGTATGATTGATTAATCAACATGTAATACGTATAATAAATATATTATTTCTTCAGATTTGAATATTTGATTCACTTCTTATATTTTAGTTCATTAAATTAAATTAAATAAAACTAAGTTTTTCTTTTCTTTTCAAAATTATATGTAAAGAACAAATTCAATAATTTTGAAATAATTTTAAAAAGCATGTAAGAATTGGGCTAGATGTTATCCTTTGAAGTCTGAACCAAGTTTCAAAAGTGGTTTCAACAAACAACAGGCCTTAGGCATCTTTGATTTAATGATTATTGTCACTTGGCTAATAATGAAGCTTTTTGGAAGTATATATATAATATAAGGTCCAAAATAGCCGACTGTGATTTCTTCATTATTGTTTGTTGGATTTTGCATTCACGTCCCTCCTTATTCTTGGTAAACTGACCATTATATTGTTACTTAGTGCCTAGCTACTTGATTGTGTGAATGCATGTGTGCACATGCATACTATTTCATTAAGTCATAAGTCATAACATAGAGTTTCTACTGTTCGAGTTTTTTGAAAAATTAACTATAATTATTTTGAAACAGAAGGAATGTAAATTACTCTGTTGCGTAAAATATATTAATCAAGTTATTTGGAAATTACATAACTAATCGGAAAAATTTATTTCATACACACCATCCACCGCGATTCACCGTGACTAATAAATAATTAAATCAAACGGTTCAACCAACCCAAATCAAGTTAAAGACCAAACCAGTCAGTCAACGCGTTTTTTTTTTTTGCCTTTAGGTGAGGTTCGAATCCGAGACTTTTTACAACGGAGGAAAATGCCATCTGAGCTACTGATCATCGGCAACGCGTTTACTTATAGGTTTATAATTAATTAATTAATTTTGTCTCTAAAAATGAGAAACTAAATATGATAATAATATATGGTAATAATAACTGCGTTCACATACAGGCTGTTCGGCAAATCTTTCGTCCAAAAATTGTGGACAACTTTTTATCCAATAATTTACCACATACGACCTCATAGCTCTCCCTATCTTCAGGATCAAGAATATACAAAATTAAGATAATTCAAGGTGAACCATTCATGAATTTAAAACTCTAAGAAGCGGAGGGGGGATTAGAAAAAGAGAATTCAAATATGATACGATGCTCTATATGTAGATGACGATGAACATTGTGTAGGAAATTAAAAACCTAAATATAGTTTTCCTTCGTCTGATATACAAATAATATGTATATATATTTTTAAAAAAGTCATAACATGTATAAGAAGATATCATTATTAAAATTACACATAGTTTTACAAACCAAAAATTATAATAATGTTTTGACAAACATATTTTTCAGTAAATCCTGACATAGTTATTATAAATAAGATTAATCCATCCGATATTAAATTAAGAATCTAAAATGACATGTATTATAGGACAGAAATGACATGTGAGTGTGAGTGTTAACAAATTGGTTTAATGAGCCTTTTTTTTTTTTTTTTGAACAAGAATGAGCCTTGTTATCTGTCCATATATATATAGTAAGTCATCGGAGACTTGGCGTGTTGCTTTCAGATTTTAATTCGTGAATAATGATACAGGAATTTATACTCCATGTAGATGTGAAAAAGGAATTAAGAAACACCAAAATCAATACAAACATATTTTCTCAACCTAACAAATTGTATAATAATTTTCTTCAAATCATTATTCTTCAACCATATTTTCTAATGTATTATGTAGTCATCAAAAGGATAGTGCATGTATTCATCACTTTATGGAAAATCATAATGATGTTTATTTTCTAGCTATTTTATATGAGTATAATAATAGATAATCATAGTGTAAACTTATTATATTTAATTTAATATTTATAATTATATATAAATAACATTCATAATTATATATTTATAATATCCAATATTATGTATTTAATTTAATAACAATTCATAAATAAAAATAAAAAAGTAATAATTATTATGGTTATTAAACTAAGGACTAACAAACATTTTTCATTTTATAATAACTATCACATTTAAAATTGTGTGTGTAGCACGGTATAAACTTGTTTGTTTATTTATTTATTTATTTTTATAAAAGAACTATAGAACTACATATATTAGAGGTATACTTTAGGTAACAAAGATTTTTGTGTTGAATCTTATCCTTGCAGCACTGAATTGGTGGCTACAAAATTATGCAGCTTATAAGTAATTATTGATTATTTGATGATATTGGTACAAAGGCAAGTGATTAGAAAAATGCAATGGAATGGAATGAAATGATGGTGGTATGCTAAGTTCAAAGTTTGATGAGACTAATAGAAAGATGGATGGCCAATGACTGCGCTCAAGAGAAGAAGAAGCCAAGGAAAAATTGCATATAATACCACTTTACACACCTAATCTTTCTTTTTCTTCCTTGTCTGCCCCCAAAAATAAAAGGATGACTATTATTATTAGTGTCCTTAGTAGTCTTCTAGAATAATGATTTCAATCTTATTTTAAATATTTTATTTATCCAAATGAAAGACAGTTGTTTACTACTTAATCGTTATATATTTTTTCTAACTAAAATTAACGGTTGAAACTTATAAAATATCCTGAAGTTTTTTTTTTTTTTTTTTTAACAGAATGCTTTGGATCAAAAGATTAAAATAAATGGAAGTGAAGGATACACAGAATCTGAATGAAGATTCTAGATATGGTTTAAAGTTTGCCCCATCCTCATGTGACGATAATGCTTTTTGTCAACAAAGACAGCTATGCTTCCCATATAGCTATATGCAATATGCTCATAAGAATAAAATCCAATTGCCTCCCATTGCTTGCGGTCCTTAAATGCAACTGCGTGCTACCGTTTTCCCATATATTAGTAAAGGCAAATTTATGAGCAATTTGTTTATCATTCTAAAGTTAATTTCACAGGACCCAATTGATGCTTAAATATTCCACTTGATTATAACTTAGTGCTCGTGAAAAAGTAATGATAATATATATTGATATAATTGGAAATTCATATTTATTTACGAAAATGAGAAACTCGTGCAAAAATTAATGAAGTTATCAATATCTTAAGGTGGGCTTGGGAATTAATTAAGTGCCTTCATATTTTCACTCTTCCACTTTTTTTTGCGGGAGCACTGTATATGCAAAAAATTCTCTAAATTTGTTAATTAGTTTTTTTAAAAATAATATTTTAATCATCTTTAGATTTTCATTATTCATGAATTTTACCATTTTAATTGAAAATAATTAGTATTATTTTTTCTCAGGCGAGTTTGATCTCGAGGACTAGAATTTTTTATTTGGTAGAGAATAGGGACTAGGTCGGGTTGCGGTTTTTTGGGCTTAGTTTGGGGTTTGAATAGGTTAAAATTTTGGGCAACAGCCCAAGTTAAAAAAATCATATTCAATTCTTGTTTTTTTTTTTGAGAGAAACAATTCTTTACTTTTATTTAATATATTTACGGCCCAAAATTTATTTTTTGTAAGGATTTTCGGTCCAAATTTTAGTTCTGTTCATTGGTTTTGGTTATGTTTTTTGGGTAATGGTTTTGGTTATTTTACAAGCCGTAAGATTGGTTAGATTACAAGGCTAGCCCGATTCATTAGTAGCAACTTGGTGAAAACAATTGTTTCCGAGTTACTACAAGGTTTGGGCCTCATCTGAATGTAATGGGTCTCGGCCGGAACAATTATTAAATTGATAACTTTAACCAAAAACATGTTTTTGGTAAACCAAAAAAAAAACATTTTTCTGATAACGTCACCCTTGTCTTTGTACTAAACTAAAATAAAATAAAATTCACCAAAAATAAGTACAAAATTTTAAATAAATAAATAAATAAAATAAAATAAAATAAATAAAATGATGGCTCTCTTGTAGAACCCAAAAGTTAAAAAGTGAAAAATATTATTAGCCCCAAAAAATCTATGGTGTGATGATGATAGGATATAGAGAAGGGAAAAATGAATGAACAAATAATACACAAGAAGGGGCAAAATTGTTTCTTAAAGATTTAAAATTGACCTAGTATATTTCTCAGATTATTTGATTTGGTAAAATTTTTAAAAACAGGCATTTATGTTTTCTAAATTACAAATACTTCACTTTGTGTTTGCTAAATTAAAAAAAAAATGTGATGGTGTTTATAAATTTAAAAAGTTAAAGATACTTTTAAATAGACATTTTTTAAACATAAAAAATCCAATAGAATTCTATATATTAATAAATATTTAAATTTATCCTTAGATTAAATGCCTTTGTAAACTCAAATTATATTTTAAGTTCATAAGAATGTAAGATCCATTCTAGTAAAGTCAACGATTAAGAATGCCGTTTTAAACTCAAATTATATTTTAAATTCTTATTTAGTTTCCAAAAATAAAAAATAAAAAAAATTCTTATTTAGGTTCCATTATATTTCTCCAAATCTAGCTCATTTAATGATTTTTTAAAAAAAAATAAAAATAAAAACATATATATAGGTGGTGACTTTCCCGAATAATGAATAATATAATAATTTTAAAATTCAGTTGTTTGCGTTTCGTGGTGGGGACTGGGGAAGGAAGGAAGTTTCGAAGAAGAAGCTCAGCGTTCATTCAACAATCTGTCATTACTTACCATACTTGATAATTTTAGATTCCTTCTTCCTTGTTACTTATTATTTTACTAAACCCTTCTTCTCTTTGATTTTTATATTCTTAATAATCCTAATCCTAATTTTCCTTTTTTCTTTTAATTATAATAATCCCCTTTTGTAGTTTGAACCTTTCATGCGTTCTCTTTAGCCCAATTCAGCGTTTCAATTTTTCATTCATTCACAACCCGTTTTTTGGGAATTCAACGAGGTAATACATTTCGTATTCGGCATTTTCTCCTTTTCTGTTACAATTTGTTGTTGAGCTCTTTAAAATTGAAATTCTCAAGTCTGAACGAACAACGCAACTTCGATTTCAGGGTTTTGGGTTCATTTGGCGCATGCTGGGGTTCTCATTTTGGGAAACAATTTTTTTATTATATAGTTTTGATGAATTCATAATTTGTTGACTTTAGATTTGAGATTGCAAATAAGAGCACATCAATGGTTTAACATGGAATTAAGGGTGAGAGATTTTGCATGTAAAATTGGAGTTGTTTAGTATTTGTTCTGTTCTATTGGTTTAGAGGGAGAGTAAAAAAGAGTGAGCCTATTTTGGTAACTGTAGAAGGTTATGGAACTAGCTCAGCATAGAGCTATGGGGAATGGGAGAGTAGAGGAGATGCATGGGGAAAGTTCTGATCAAGTGCATCTCATGGAGCGCCACATCCGCCCTTCCCATCCGGTAGGATTGGTGAAGAAGAGGGCTTATATCTTTGATGGCATGGGGAATTTTTACAATAAGGATTGGGATCTTGCAGAACTTTATCAGACAGAGAATAAGGAAACAGATGTAACAGATGTAGCAGATGGCAGGGGGAATGAGTTTTCTTGGTACCATGTAGAAATCCCAAAAGGAAATCAAAGGCCGTCGCAATCAGCGCAGGATCTCATCAGCATTCTTTGCCCGCCTTTGAAACTCCAAGACATTCTTTCACTTGTTAGCAATGGACCATTTTGTGCACATGTTGATGGCGCCCTTGTCTTTCGAGTTAATTCACCCGGTCCTCCCACTAGTGACTTCACATTTAGACTTTCTGCTAGAATTACAAAAAAGTCGGTAATTACTGTGTCCCTGGGACGTGTTCCCAGGTTAGGTTTCTCACGCCAGGGTGAATCACTACTTTCTGAAGTTCCTTCCGTAGAAAGCTCCTCTCAATTTAGAGGTCAACAGCAGGAAGGAAGTGGAACAGTGATTATGGAACATGTTCTTGAGTTCTTATTGACAATGAATCACTCTGAGGAAGCTGACAATCCTGTTCCTAGATCTGTCTCAAATCTTGTGGTTCACATAATTGACACACATATAGATCAGATTCAAGATCTTGTGACGAAGATTGAGATGGACTTGGACTCTGTGGAGCTTGATCTGGATAAGGGTAATTTCCTTTTAATTCTCCCCGGCCAATTGTCTGACAATGATATCCATAACTATAATTTTGTTTGCTTGTATCATTGTTAATTAAATGGCTCATATCCCTATAGAATACACACACTGAGTCTTAACTGTTGTTCCCAGTAAGTTTATGCAGTTCTTGACTTCTTGCTTGCTTCAAATGTGCCTTAGTTTTAATGAACTTAAAAGGAATAGTCAGATGAGATATATGCAGTTTTTTGGTTTCTCTGGTGTACAAGGGTTGACAATTTGACATTATCCAAAGATGGCATTTGACTTTTGTGATGATTAATTATATTGATTAGTTTACATCTGATTTCATTCAAGTTCCATACAATTTATTGATAACGGTAATTGGATATAAGTAACACTTAATCTATCTCTATTAATTTCCAGACCTTGTAACAGATATAAAACAAAACTAAGTTATCTCTGTTAAGTTGTTGATTCAACTTTTGTTAATCAAATTACTTATGCTGACATCTTAATAGTTAATTCATGATCCTATCAAGTTGTTATGTGATGCTTTATTTACTTGTCTTTTCATTGGTGGCTTGTTTCTGCTTCCATTAGTTTCAATGAGATTATTAATCTGCTTGACCAAATTATTATTAGCTATTAGGATCAAGATATTCATTAGGGAGAAAACCGAAAAATTTATTGCCTATATCCTTCAGGATTTCTTCTGTAAAAAATAAGGCTATGTTTAGCTATCTTAACACGCTCCTCTGTTCAGTAAGTTGTGTTATTCAGAGGCTATAATTCATGAAATATAGCCCATGCATGTGTTTTATGCTAAATGCTTTTAGAAATCATGTAGATCATCTTTGATTGAAAAATTACAGGCTTCCTTGTTTCTAAGTTGCATATATATCATTGATTTTATGATATATACATCACGCAAGGGAAGGTTTGTGTCATAATGTTGAAATGTTAGAAACAACTGAAGCTTGGTCTAGTTTATTTATGCTTTTAACTGTTTTACTGCCGTTATCCAATAGGTGACAAATACCTTGTGAAGGCCTTTTAGAACATAATACTCTACTGAGCAGAAGTGACCATTTGGATGGTTTTCACTTGTGAATTTTGACAAAATTGTTCCTCTAACTTATTGCCAAACATTAGGAGGGGAGAATTCCTGGATAGAGTCGACTTATAAAATAGTAAACATGTTTATCTGACATTTTGATGTATTCACATCATTCTATTCTAGCAAAATGCTTAGTTTGGTCCGGTGGACTTATATGTCATCCGAATGGTTGTGTATAAACTGAATTCTTAGCATCTTTCTGTGCAAAGTTCTTTTGTACTGGTTCCTTGATTTGCCATGTTTGAAATTTTTTGTAGCATTGAATTAAGAAACAAAGTATTCTGCTTGATTGTAGGTGGTTATGCTCTGAAAAAACAAATGCTAGATGACAGAAGATTCCCCAAGCTGCATATTAATTTACAGCGTCTCCTACAGGTACTACAATGTCAATGATTTTCTAATTTGTTATGCATTCATCATGATTATTGCAGTAGTAAAATATGAACCTTATAATCCAAATCAATAACTCAAATGATTTAGCATCATTGTTTTGTTACATCTCTGTCTGCTAAGTCAAAATTGCTTTCAAGAAAATTAATAAGGCTTATGCATAATTGCTATTGGACATTATTTTACCCTTGTTGTTAATTGAACGAGGAAAGAAGAGAATATTGTCTTGAATATGTAAATGATTCGAACAAGGAATGTTACTATGCTGAGACGACATTACTGTTAATATGTAAATTATTGTCGTATGACTTTTTTTCTGTTCTGAAAAATCCATTCAGGTTATTGCCCATGGAGAGCAAGTATATCTCCGAGTTAAAGAAAAATGCTCGTCGAAACGGTGGTTTGCCAATGAAGACATCAATTCCCTTGAAGAACTAATTGGAAGGTTAAGGAGGCTGAAGGAGAATGTAGGTTTTATTGCAAATCGTGTAACAGCAGTGCAGGCTAGTCTTGACAGCTGGCAGTCAGAGCAAATAAACAGGAAACTGTACTATCTTTCCTTCCTTTCGATAGTATTCCTCCCTTTATCAATCATAACAGGAGGTTTGCAATCTAATTCTTAAATCTTCATGAACTTTTCTTACCCACATGCATAAGCAACATTTTATGGCATTGGTCTTTTTGGATTGCAGTGTTTGGCATGAACGTTGGTGGAGTTCCATGGACAGGGCAGAATGCGCCGGAGCTACAAGATGGTTTCCGAAACGTCATGCTACTCTGTGTGGCTATGCTATTTCTTGTGCTTCTTTGCTTCATTTTCCCAACTCTTTATACTCGTGTAGCTGCTGCATGGCAAAAAAGGAGAAGTCCTGGGAGAAGCTGGTCGCTTAACCGGAAGTCTTTCCTCAAGAGACCGTTGCGGATAGGAGAACAAGATAGAGGGGGCTACCTTCGGATCTAATGCTTGAAGGGAGTATGAATCAACATCCAAGTTATGTTTTCATTAATCTCCCACTTCTACGAAAGCAATTTTACCAAATGGTTTTCAGTGACCCCCACAAAAGAAGCATAATAAGCTAGCAATTAGTTCAGAAAAACAATCACATGAAGCCCATATGGATTATAGACAACCTTTATTCTTTCATTGTATTGTTTTGTTTTGTTTCTGTTCTTTGTTTGACAGGAAAGTGAAATGTGTGGCACATCAATTTTAATTTTCTGAAATCATGGGGACAGGACACTTTTAAACATGTACAGCATTTCTGTTTTTGGTTAATTTGTTACACACTGTAATAGAACAAGTGGTAGGCATTTTAATTTCTTATACTATTAGTTCTCATCTTTCACTTGTTTCGAGCATTGGACTTGTGGTTTTTGTTCATAGCTAAATCAAAATATTGAGCGAGTTAGGTGATACAAACGGCTCTCCAAATTTTACTTGTTTTTACTGTATTTAAGCTCCATCTAAATAATAATTCTTTTGAGATTAAGAAAAATTAGTTATATAAAAAACCAAGTGCTCTGAGTTAAAAAGGCACCTATTTATAGAAGCACAGCTAGATAGAGAAATACAAGTATACAACTGCGACTTATTGAGAAAGTAAGCAGCAAAGCCATTCATCGTGGTACCACTAGAAGCCACATGTCTTTTGTATGCTGATACCATACGACACCGTTTTGGTAAACTTAGTTCTCCATCTGGAACCTTCTTATCCTCTGACTCAATTTCTTTTTTCTAACCGGAACTAGAATAATCCTCCACCGTCGTTATAAGCACTTTGAAGTTCAAACCCCTAAACCCTCATTAACACTCAATACAAAACCTCTCAAACTTCCCCCTCTCTCTCCTGTTTCTATTTCTGCGTCAATTCCTACGGTTTCGCCCATGGCAGCAGCCGCCGTGCTCCGCACTCTCCGCCGACGTGATGTTGCCTCTGCTTCCGTCTCCGCCTTTCGCTCGGTAACCTTCCAACTTCTTCGCTTCTGAAATCAGCTCGATTATTCAGATTTGCTTCATTTCTTGTTACTACTATTCCTTATTCAGCTAGTTGATGCTTTTGATGGTTGTTAGTTCATACGATGGTGTTGACGATAGAGTTGTGATTGATTAATTGAATTATTCTGCTGATTTGTTGTGATTATGATTAGGGAGGAATATTGTCCCTATTTCTTACACCGAAATGTTTGTGCAGTTTTCGGGTAGCACTAAACCAGCTTATGTAGCTCACAAGTGGTCAAGTTTGTCTCGACCATTCAGGTTCCGTTTTATATTTCTTGTTTCATTAGTTACGCTTATAGAGATGCTGTACTTTTATGTATTAAAATCTTTGATCGTCTTTGCTCATTGTAACTTATTTTTGTTACAGTTCTCGGCCTGCTGGAAATGATGTCATTGGTATTGATTTGGGTACTACAAATTCCTGTGTTGCTGTTATGGAAGGAAAGGCATGGCATTCTTGCTCTCTTAATTTGTTATTTTGTGTTTGCATTAATATGTTGTGTTTGTGCTTACTTTTATTGTATCTTTTGCAGAATCCTAAAGTTATTGAAAACTCTGAAGGTTCTCGAACAACGCCATCTGTGGTTGCTTTCAACCAGAAAGGGGAGCTGCTTGTTGGTACACCTGCAAAACGTCAGGCAGTAACAAACCCAACAAACACCGTTTTTGGTACCAAGCGGTTGATTGGTCGGCGCTTTGATGATCCCCAAACACAGAAGGAGATGAAAATGGTTCCTTACAAGATTGTTAAGGCTCCAAATGGAGATGCATGGGTTGAAGCTAATGGCCAGCAATATTCCCCTAGCCAAATCGGTGCCTTTGTTCTCACCAAGATGAAGGAGACTGCAGAAGCTTATCTAGGGAAATCAATTTCCAAGGCTGTAATTACTGTTCCAGCTTACTTCAATGATGCTCAGAGGCAGGCAACAAAAGATGCTGGTAGAATTGCAGGTCTTGATGTGCAGAGAATTATCAATGAGCCAACAGCTGCAGCACTTTCATATGGGATGAACAACAAGGAAGGCCTTATTGCGGTTTTTGATCTTGGAGGTGGAACATTTGATGTCTCCATCCTGGAAATCTCTAATGGTGTCTTTGAGGTTAGTTTATTTAAATCTTCCTTTCCTTACCCTGTCGCAAATAAAAAAAAATGATATGGAAACTTATAAGGAATTTATATGATTATATCTAGGTGAAAGCAACAAATGGTGACACATTTTTGGGAGGAGAGGACTTTGACAATGCCTTATTGGACTTCCTTGTAAACGAATTCAAGAGAACAGACAGTATTGACCTTTCAAAAGACAGGCTTGCTTTGCAGAGACTTCGTGAAGCAGCAGAGAAGGCTAAGATAGAACTGTCTTCTACATCCCAAACGGAAATAAACCTTCCTTTCATCACTGCTGATGCATCTGGTGCTAAGCATCTGAACATCACATTAACCAGATCCAAGTTTGAGGCTTTGGTGAACCACTTGATTGAAAGGACTAGGGCACCATGTAAGAGCTGCTTGAAGGATGCTAACATATCTATCAAGGATGTTGATGAGGTTCTTCTTGTGGGAGGGATGACCCGTGTGCCTAAAGTCCAGGAAGTGGTTTCAGAGATCTTTGGAAAATCTCCTAGCAAAGGAGTAAATCCTGATGAGGCAGTTGCCATGGGAGCTGCAATCCAGGGTGGTATCCTACGTGGAGATGTTAAAGAGCTACTGCTGCTTGATGTTACACCACTCTCACTTGGTATTGAGACTTTGGGTGGTATCTTTACTAGGTTGATCAACCGCAACACTACTATTCCTACCAAAAAGAGTCAGGTAATATTTTCGTGAAGATATCCTCAGAAACTCGTTTCTTAGGTCTGTCAATTTATACAAATCGTGTGTTTGATTGAACCCCGAAGTATGGTCATGCATTTGGTTTAGTTTTATGCAGCCTTGCTATGTAATTGAGTCTTTTACTGACTTGTGATACCATTGTTTCAGGTCTTTTCAACTGCAGCTGACAATCAGACACAGGTAGGAATTAAGGTGCTACAAGGGGAGCGTGAAATGGCG
>JASCZI010120889.1:12195-23638 GCA_036250425.1 Stylosanthes scabra | reverse complement strand
TTTGAAATGATTATGGTATTCTTTAATCTACAGGTAAGCCTCAGGTTCTTATGGTGTACTCAAATTTGGCTCAAGCTTTTGTTAACCCACATACAGCAGAAGTTAGTGAGCAACTTGGACAGCGTATCTGGGGTATATTACAAAGGCAAATATTTAAAGCCAAGGATTATCCAAGGGGGGAAGGAATTCAACTATCAACTCTTGAACCTCTGTTGGAACGAAGTTTGAAATTAGCATCAAAACCATTAAAGAAACAAAAGTCAGCATCGAATCCATCGAAGAAATCATCTTCATGGAACCGACAGAAAATGGTTTCCTCTCTTGCCCAAACTTCAACCTTTTGGCTTTTGAAGATTATTGATGCAAGAAATTTCTCAGAATCTGAACTCCAGAGGGTGGTTGATATTTTCCGTGAAGTATTGGCTGGGTATTTTGACAGTAAAAAGTCTCAAATCAAATCTGGGTTTTTAAAAGAAATATTTCGGAGACGACCATGGATTGGACATGCTGTATTTGGCTTTATTTTGGGGAGATGTGGAAGTTCCAAGTCAGACTTCCGACGAGTGGAGGCACTTGATTTGGTAATAGAAATATTGAAGTCATTGGTGACAGTGAGTAGTGATGATCAGAATGCAGCAAAAAAGGTTCTTAAGAGCAATTTGGATAAGCTCTCTAATCTAATGAAAGAGTTGGTGACAAATATGCCGAGCAAGCAAGCAAGGAGGTCAGAGGTACAGAAATTTTGTATCAAGGCCTTTGAAATCTTGACTAAGCTCAACCTCACCAAGTCTTTTGTTAAGGGTCTGGCGCCTGATGTTCAAGCCGCTCTTGAGTCAAACCTTGGGGAACAGTTCGCTAATTTGGAGAAGCTGGGAAAATAAAAATATAGAACTGATAGCTACAGCCTGATTATTTTTGGTTGGTACAATGCATCACGGGACAATATAGAAATTATTTGAAGCTTGGAATTTTGACTAAAGCCCGAGTGCGATGAGATTGAAGCACCATGCTCCTTCAAGGACTTGTTCAAGCCATTGGAAGCGGAATCAGGCAGGTCAGTTGCATGTTGTGGGAATTTTGGATAAAAGGAGTGCTGTTATATTCTTTTTTTACGGTGACATACTATTTTATTCCTATTGCTTTTTGGTGTACCTGCTTTGTTTCGGAAACTTGAGTTAGTGTCTTACTGAGACCTGAAATATGATCGTTTTGGTGATTAAATCGAATAGCACATTTCTTTGGTCATTTTATCTTCCAACAATTAAAGGGAGGTACCATTATTATTGCGAGTCCTTTTCATCACAGGTGTTTTTGTATAAATGACTTGGTGAGAGTAGTGCCTTGAGATTTCTTTATGAGCCTGTTACTTTATAGGAATATGCTCAAGTTCTAAGGCCAACTTTTAACAAATAACCATATATGCCCGGTCTATATAATTATAGCAACAACCAAAAGAGAAAAAAATTGATGATAC
This sequence comes from Stylosanthes scabra, assembly GCA_036250425.1. Lineage (NCBI taxonomy): Eukaryota > Viridiplantae > Streptophyta > Magnoliopsida > Fabales > Fabaceae > Stylosanthes > Stylosanthes scabra. The sequence continues at coordinate 22,164 of JASCZI010120889.1, read as the reverse complement.
TTTTCAAACAGTTTAAATACAGATTCGTGAAAGAGGATAATTCTATTTACTGAATGTGTACAAAGTTAGCTAAAAAAGAAAACACCATCCTAATTCCTAATCACTAATGCATTATGCTAGGATTTTCACCGCATTTCACTAACTTTTTTTAACCTAAAAATTTTCCTAGAATCATTTTTACAACTGTTGCACACTACAAATCTTAAGAGAAAATGGGCTTGGCACCCAAATCATCCGCAACACCCAAACTGCACCAACAAAGCAATGTTCACAGCACCTGCATCAGAAAGGCAATCACCAATTTAGACCTAAACTTGAACCATAATAATGAAAAATTATAAACAGACATGGAATTAAACTGAACATACCTCGTCAATGTATCAAAACAACACGCTCAAGGTTAGCCCAATCAAGCAAAAAGCTTAATCAGCTCAATCACATTGGTCATGTTGGAGCATTAGTAACAAAAGCACACTATGGCTGCTACAAGTGCCCATTATCTGCTTCAGAATCACTCCCTGAGGAACTAGCTGAATCGGAATCTGCAAATAGAGATCAATGTTTTATGTGTTTTCTTACTCAGTAGTCAATAGTTGTAACACTCGATGATAGGAATAGGGTAAATACCACTCGATGATGAGGAATCACTGCCTGAACTACTGCTACTACTAGAACTACTGCTGGCATGGCCTGCAACTGCTTCTTTGTCTTTCTCAATCTCCACAGGAGGGAAGGTACTCATGGGCATCTCATCCCCAATGTCAACATCCTCATCCCCAGCTTCCATCTTCTTGGGTTTCTTCACTTCGGCCGGGGTGGCCTCAACCTTCTCACTAGTAGCCAATTCCTGTACATTTGATCATCATAAAAAAAATTAGTAAATGACAACTAAGTATGCCAAATCCATTTAACAGAGGAAGATGCACACAACGAAAAGAAATTTACCCCATTGGATTTGTTGGGTGTGGCATTGTTGGTCAAATTGCCAAGTAGTGCTTGCCGCTTAATTTTGCTCATCATCTTCTTCCAATTGGTCACCAACCGATCAAGTTCCCAAAGGGTTTCTGTGTCAACAGCCTCAATATCAAGCTCAATCTCATCCCCATCCTGCTTCAGGTTCCCATTCCTCTTCCTTATGATCTGTACCACCTGCTCCATTTTCTCAGGAGGCAAACTCTGCAGCCCAATTCCCAACTTGTGTTTCTCCTCAAGGCTCATCTCCCTTTTATTGGGGTCCTTGGCCTTAGGCTTGGGCTGCTTCAACGGCTTCACTGGCGGGGCTCTCATAGGGGAAGGAGTTCGCACTGGCGACTGCACCATTGGAGGGTTAGAAGAGCTAGCAGGGGCCTGCACCGGCTCAGGTTGAAACCTTGCAGGAGGGATCATATTCTCCTTCTTGTTCTTAACCCTCTCAACCCGCTCCGGCTCTACATGATTCCAAGAACTGGCCTGCAATTCCTCATCAACATCATGATCCTGCTGCTGCCTCATGCAATCCTCGAATTTTTCCTGCACAGGCCGATAGAGCTCTTCAAACCTGGCTAGAAGGAGCTCAGCCATGTTGTGCACATCGTGACCAGGGGGATTATATTGCAGCGCATTTTTGAACGTCAATCGCACATCGGATGCAAAATCCGGCGGCGTCGAATACACGTTCTTCGCGAGATTGGACTTCACGGTGCCCAGATCCATGGGTTTCTTCACTATATCATAATAATCGTGAAGACCCATTCCAACGACATCAACGGGGGTGTTGAAGACGGGGGTGTTTAAGATCCACCCAACCTTGTTCTTCATGATCTTCTGTAGGACCTGCGAGCAGGACTTCAACAGGCTTCCAATCTCTGAATTGGACCGTTTCAAATCTTTGTTGATGGAATTCACCGGAAATGGCCTCTTGTTGCCGGAGATTTTCTTGCTCGACGATTTTTTGGGAGGGCCGTTGAAGCTCTGCCTGGGTTGAAATTCTCCGCTCTCGATTTGTTTCTTGAGCTTTCGAATCTGCTCGAGCTCCGATATAAGTCGAATCTTCAGCTCGTTCAGCTCCTTTTTTGTGTACGACGCCACGTTGAACGTCACATATTGGGAATGAATGACGTCGTTGGACCTGCGGTTGATGGATGAAGCATCATCTGATGCCGATTGGTTCTTTTTGTTACCAAATTTCAAATTAGGGTTAGGGTTAGGGTTAGAAAATGGTACTTTTCCCATGAATCCAGCTGCACCGCCTCTATGTTGCGGCCAATTAGATTCGTTTCGGTTGGCTAGGACGGCGGAAGCCATCAAAGTGCAAGATCAGAGCCGTCCGGTTGGACTCCGGCGAATCTCCGGCATGAATTCACCAATGCGCGTAGTAAAGAACATGAATCAGCTGTTACAACTAAATCACGCGCCAACGGAACTCTCACGCGCGGTTGAAAATCGTCACGCGCCGCCGATGGAAACGAAGATTTTTTAATCAAAAGGGAGAAGAAATGCGTAGAGGCAGGGTTTGGAATTTGGCTTACCCTAATCTGTGCGAGGAACGAATGGGTGCTATGGCCGCTTCTTAAAGGCGATGAGATCTGCCCGGGGTTGCTTCGGGTAGCTTTCTTTACCGTTGATCTTTTCTTGATACCTGATCTAACGATCCTGATCGTTTTCTAGGGTGGCCCGTAAATTGGCCATGAGATCTGGCACAAACGGTAGTGATTTCTCTAGTTTTCCACGTGGCCTTTTTATGGCCGTGGGATGATGGAGATGGTGGTGCCTTGATTGGAGTTTGAGTTTGAAGCGAATTTGAGGTGAATGTGTCGTGCATTTAGGGTTTCGAGAGGCCCAAACCCACAAGATGACGTGGCGGGAACCAAACTGGCGGTTCCGGCATGCGAGTGGGAAATTACGCGCAGCGCGTCTGTGCAGATAAAACGCGCGTTTGTGTAAGGATAGTTTCGTAAATACATGTTCAGTATGTATGAGGAGTGCCGCTTCTTTCACTCCCAATTTTTTCTTAGGTGTTATTTAATCCAACTTTTTAAATTAAATATTAAATATCTATATTATGGTTAACTTGATATTAATTAAGACAATACATAAATAATTTATTTTTATTTAAGTAAAATATTTTTAAAATGTTATAATTATTTATTGGTAAATATATATAATAAAATAATAAATGAGATTTAAAAAATGAGAAAGTCTTGGGAGCCAACGTTAGGAAGCCAATACCAATTTTTTTTTTCTCTTTTTTCTTTTACAACCCATTATTTCTCTAATTATATTCATGGGTTCCCTATGAGCTTCCTAATATTAGTTCCCTAGCATTTATACAGCCAAATTCTTCCAAATTGTCATTATATGTTGCTAACCATAGCAAACCGGCCTCGCCCTTATGCAGGAGACAACTCTCGTCGCTGCTCCTTCACTGTGGTAGAGGACGCGGAAGCTGAAGAGGAAAATGGAAACAACATTTTTGAACTTCACATTCCCTTCCACAACATTTAATCCGTCGCCATCGTCACCAAGTGCTTCGTCTGATCGGAACCACACGATCTACTAAATATTGTTGTCGGAAAGCATTGACGGCACCATGACGATTGAAGATCCAATGGTGGCGGCACAAAATACGAGGAAGATGCCGTAGCGTCGACGATATTGTTAGGTGTAGGTGACAAAGACAAGGTAGCACTGATTTTTTACTGTTGTTATGTTGGAAGGAAAGGGAAGAAGATTGTGTTAGTTTGGTTGGCTAGACTCTTCTGATTTATATATACATCAAAATATGTATTTATACTCTAATATATTTATATTATCCAACTTTTTTTTATTTATTGTTGAACATATTTGTACACAACATAATTTTAATACAATAAAGATGAGTATGTATGTATATATATAGTTTAACTAAGAAATATTGATGATTGTTGAGGTGGGTCAAAGAACCCAACACTCACTCACTCAAACAAAACACACACACAACAACACAACACAACACAACAAACACTCATCACTCTCACTCTCTCACCCTCATTCTCACAACACCACCAACACCACCCTTCAATCCACCACAACTTACTCACCGGAACTCCAATCCCCGCATCGTCAGTGGCAACTCGAAGCTCTCGTCCCACCTACGTCTACATACTAATATTAAGGTATGTGTTAGATACATTCACTAGCTAAATTCACCTTCTACTCATTTTCTTGTTAATGGCTATAGTTAAGTGAGAATCCTTGGAAATTCTGTGAATTAGAGGACACTAGGCACAGATTGAGACCAAGGAAGCAACATTGAAGCTATTGGGTTGAAGAAATTAAGTGAGGAACCCTAGATTGAGTGCAATTGGAGGTCTACAAGAAGTACGGAGTAGGAGTCTTTGGTTTAGAACTTATTTCTACTTGATTTTCTTGATTGCATGCTTGATTTGTGTGTTAAATGTGAATTGGTATGTCTATGTATGCTTACATGTGTATGATGATGGAAAAATGTGTTTTATAAGTTAATTTGAGTGGATAGGAAGTGAAACTTGATGAATTTGACTTGAAATTATGGATGGATTATGGTTTTGAAGTGAAAGGCAAGTGGTGCCTATTTGTAATGGGAAGAGATTGGAATTTGGGAAGAGAAAGTAGGATTTTCGAACTGAGATTTCTGACTTTCTGTCATAAAGAATTGATTTAGTGAGGGTCGAGTCGATTCGTTGTGCCAAAAACTCTTTGAATATTCGAAATCCTTAGCCAGCGATTCGACTCGGTTCATCGTGGAATCGATTCGTTTTCTTCCAGAGACAAAAGTATGATTTTTAAACCGATTCGCTTCTTGGCCCAATCGACTCGATTGAGATTTCAAGTGTAACACCCCAATATCAGCCAACCATGTCCGGACATATTTGACAAACATCGAAGTATTACGGACGCTCGACGACTAGTAAAAATCAATACTTTCAAAAACCATTTGAAAACGAACTCGTTTAAGTACATAAAAGACATAGTTTATATCCAAAGTAGAGTCAATGACCATCATATACAACCTGGTTATTTCAAAATATATTTATACATATACTTAATCAAATGGTTCCACATACTTTGCAACAGAACCTGCGAAGCTTAGGTTCGACATTAGATACAAGACCCTATGATACACTATAGGTCAATGTCCCTAGTTCTCCGTACAACACAGCGGAAGACTCAATCTTCAGAGAAACTAGACCTGGTGGAATCCAAAGGAACGCTTCGCCGACTTTCCAAGACCCCAACCCATGGATTCTCAGTATGGATAAAGCGCCAAGACTACAATAAATAAGCTAGTAGGATCACGTGAGGCAATCCTACACGTCACTCGGGTTTTCCATATTCCTCACGTACGTGTCATACAGCTCTCAGCAACCCAATCCCATATCCTACACTTGTGGCAATCACACCGCATTGGTATTATTATTTATTACCTTTCCTTGCCGGGTATATCTATCTCTACCTCATTTTAATCTCTTCTAGCATATCTAGTCCTTTACACATACTAATATCCATCTGTTATCTCTTCAAATCCACACACACACGCACAAGCAGCCACACATTCATACAGACACACAAACACATAATTCAAATGGCAATTACAAGCAATATAAGCAAGTAGGCACACCCAAGAAATGTCACACAAATGCACATCATGCATGTCTGTCCTTACGGCCAATGAGCTCATTAGGTCAGTTATAAGGCCAGCCCGACCTGGTCCAGTAGCTAACCATAGGACCGTTTCTCTAAAAAGCACACCCATGAGGAAAACAGAGCTAAGGGGACTCATGCCATCTCCTCCCATCTCTCTGGCATCGAGCTTACATCCCAGGAGGACAACAGAGCTAAGGGGCCTCCAACCACCTCCTCCCATCTCTCTGGAATATCAGAGGGATCTTACTCATCTCACAGGAAGAAAACAGGGCTAAGGTCTCACACCTTCCCAACATCTCACTAGGGTTCATCATAATCATCATCTTTCATCGTTGTGACCTTATACATGAAATGTAATTCATTACACAGTGTGTGGGAGATCTTTCTTGCTCATTAAAATCTTTCAAAACAAAGTACCTTACTTCTAGAATCAATTTCGAAGAGGGAGAATCGACTCTGAGAGGATTCTGTACGTTAAATTTAAATTCTGGACACTAGTGAATCGATTCTGAGTGTCCCCGAATCGACTCACGGGTCACACTTGAAAATGTTTTCAAAGGTAGAATCGATTCGAATAACTCCGAATCGATTCGCTGCAACTTGTTTCAAACCCATTTCGTTTCTGTTGAAATGTGAATCGATTCGAAGGCCCCTAGAGTCGACTCGAAACTCTTAGAAAACTTTTGACGTCAAAACTCATCGCCAAAGTCAACTCGGAAGGACTAAGAATCGATTCTAATTGAAATGATTTAGCCTCTGTTAATTTATGAATCGATTCGCAATGTATGCGAGTCAACTCGTTCTTCTCAAAACCCAGTTTCAGTTCATAAAATGGCCCAGGTTGCAGTCAGAATTGATTCGTTGCAGCTTCACTGCATTCTGCAGAATTTTCAAGGTTTTTCCTAAGTTCAAACGCTCCAAACTCTTTGCTCACTAGGCTAAATCCAACAATTTCAAAGACATCTTTTGAACACCAAAACACTCTTTAAAATCCTTTCCTTTGAAACCAGTTTCCACAGTTCAAAACCAAGTTTCGGGCACCAAAATTCTCCCAAAAACAAATTTTCTTAAAACTTGGAAAAACATTTCTTTCCTTTCAAAACCTCTTCTAAAATATCTTTTTACCACACCCCACACAATCTCAAATACACTTCTCGCCTCAATGGCCTTTCATTCTCAAAACCATTTCATTCAATTATCATCTCATGTATATGCTTTTCACCATTTTCTCAATCATATCCGGCACACGGCCTCAATTCACATAATCATCATACATTCAACATCATTATCATATCAGACATCATCATCATTCATATTTGCCATACAAATTCTCATCATCCATCATTACAAACATCATACATGGCACATATCACATACATTTCACAAATTTTTCCTAACTTTCCTTCATTTTTAGTTCTGTTTTCAAGTAATCCTAGGTCCAACTAGCCTAGGTGTTCATATTAGATTACATGTTGTAGTAATGAATCTAAATCCGTACCTGGACGCCAAGCTCAATACTCACACGTGATTTCCTTCGCGCCATTGAGTATCCAAGTACACCAATCTCACACCAGCAGCTACTCAAGTCACACCCACTACTCATATTCATCATCAATTAAACACCTACAACACAATAACAAACAACAAACATCCAAATCCATCAACCTAGACTCCAACAAAATACCAAAAACGTGGGTTGGTACGTCCTACCGTGATTCTTAGCTCATGGGCTTCGAATATCATGCTCAATGGCAAGCTAGATCATCACCTAAACCATAAAACTTGAAAACAGACATGGTGGTCAAACTCATTTCCGAGCATAAATTTCAGAGCTAAGAACGGAGATGAAAATTCGATATCCATACCTTGCATGTGGTATAGAATCGAAGAGGAAGTGATAAGCTTCGAGTAGCCGCAAACGGTGCGTCAATCGGAGCTCCGGTGTGAAAGTTACGGCGGCTGAAAGTTGTGTGAACCGCGAATGAATCGATTCGGAGCAAGTATGAGTCGACTCTCACTACCTCTCGAATCGACTCCCAACCGTTTTTGCCTCATTATGAATCGATTCGGAGCACACACGAATCGACTCTCAGGGAATTCTCTCTCATTTTTATCGTGAATGAAGGGAAGAAACGAGGTTGAGTTGTGTTGGCTTCCTTATATATAGCCATAATGAGTGGCGTTTCCGTAATTTCGTGGTTTGGTCCGTTCCGGGCCAAATCATTAACGAAGGGGTTCGTGTTCGTGTCCTAAATATTTTTCATAATCATTTCCACGTCATTACATTTTATTTAATTTACTCCCGTCGACATTTAACCGGCACGGTCAGTATTTTAGCGGTCCGAGTTTTGGCACGGCCCGAACTCGCTGAGTACACCTTTCCGCTTGGAAAAATCCACTGAGTCCGAATATCTCAGCGAAATTCCCAGATTTCAAGGTTTGCACAGTTATTTGGGTTATAGCTCCTAACGTAATTATAACGCTTAACCGATGCGATGACTAATTAATCGCGTGGTTTTGGTTAATTGAAGGTCGGGAGTTTACATCAAGAATGAAGAATTTTACAAAGAGTATTGAGTCAAATCGGGACCGGGTGTAATCGATTCAAATTTGGACAGAGAACAAAAATGATTTCTTAAATCGATTCATTTTCCATCTGAGCCGACTCGCAAAATATTTTCAACAATTGAGATTTCCCTAAGTGTATCGAGTCAACACAGGAGATGGACGAAATCAATTTGAATTTTAACAGAGATGAAACTTAATTTCTTAAATCGATTCGGTGAGTTGGCGAGTCGACTCAGGCTTTCAAACTCATATTTATAAAGATTCACCAAGTAAAACGAGTCGATTCTACCGTAGGATGAATCGATTAGAACCTTTCGAAAACGTTTTCACAAAGGTTTCACAAGAGACTCGAGTCGACTCGGGAAGTACCCAAATTGATTCATTTACCCTGAAATTTTGAGACAATTATTTTAACAGGTTTTGAAGATGAGATGTGAAGTCGTTCCACTTCCTAGACCACGAGAGATGTTTTCATTTACTGCACTTAATTATACCGTGAGCCTAGGTCTACGAGGGGCCGAGTCAAGGGCTAAAGCTCGGCTTACGGCAACAGAGGACTATTGGAAGTAGTAAGCATATGAGGGGCCTTTGCACTCACGTGGGAGCAAAGGTTGATGTCGCGGCTTACGGTAAGCGACAGGGGCCGAGTCAAGGGTCTCGGCTACCAGCCTAGGTTTAGTCAAAGATATATGATGAAACCCCCATTTTGATAAATGAGTAACACGTGAAAGGTCGTAAACGATCGGGGCCGAGTCAAGGGTCCTCGGGGAAGTATAAACGATGGTTGTCCAGTGCTAATACTGGATCGGTCGGGATTAGCTATTATAACCGACCGGGTGAGCTCATCTTAGCTTCTAGGACTAGGCATACATCATTTGCATTTATATGACATTGATTGGGTGTGCCTAATTGTGATTTTATAATTATATGCTTGTTTGCCTAACTGACTATTTGGTCTAATTGTATTCTCTATGTGTATAAATGTATGCTTGATCTTCGATGTTAAGTAGATGTAAGTGATAAGCCTTAGGCGCTTATTCCGTACTGGGAACCAAGTGGTTTTGGGATTCTCACTCCGTTATGATAAATGTATTTTAGATGCAGGTGTCAATAGGCAGGTGGCGGAGTTCAGTACGTGAATATTTTACATTGTATCTGTACTGTTGTGTGATCATGACACGTTTATGTAGGAAGATATTGTATTGACCCCTTTTTGTACCAAAGATACTAGTATGGGAACAATTTGTATGGATAACTTTTGTATTAGATATTGGTGGACAAATATTTTAACGGATTATATTACATTGCGCTACTCTACTATCATGTTAATAGCATTGGCTCATCACTTCATTCCATCTTATTCCTATCCTCAACTCCTTTATTATTATTATTATTCCCGCGTATTGGACTGTTAGTCAATAAGCACAACACTTAAGAACGGGATGAATTGAGTGTTTATACAATAATGATAATTTTTTACGGAAACATAAATTACTTTGAATATAAATAACTCAAGTGTTTTGCTTAGTATGTTTCCAAGGGCGTAAGTCAATTCTTACGTACTTATAAGGATCTTTTACTTTGCAAAGACGCTTGTATAAATATAAATAACGATAATGTAAAAGATGAGAGATAGAAATACGATACACAATGTTTATAGTGGTTCGGCGCAACACTTGCCTACATCCACTCTTTCTCAATCACAATTGAGAAGTTCCACTATACCACCAAGCTTCAAGGTGCTTGACAAACCTTTAT
>JASCZI010120888.1:140914-155899 GCA_036250425.1 Stylosanthes scabra | reverse complement strand
ATATATATATATATATATATATATATATATATATATATATATATATATATATATATAAAGTTGATGGATAAGAAATTCTTACTTGATTAGATGGATATGATTATTGCTCTTATTTTTGTTAAAATTAGATGTATCATGTATGGTACTTCAGTTTAATTAAAAGTGAAAATGGCTTAGCCTATCAACTTAATTAAATATACTTGACTAGTGACTACATAAGCACAAAATCCTCTTAAAATATTCTTGCAAAAATTTAAATGAAGACAAGAGTTACTATCTAATTAAAGTTAGAAAGAAATCCTTAAATTTCTTTGAGAATTTACAAGAAATATACATATTTTCCGATTATTACTACAGAAATTGGCACATTTTGGTAATGGGATTTGATTCCAACCACGTTTTAATCATGATTCAAACCCTAAAATTACTTATCAAATGAGCTCTAATAATTAATTAACCATCAAACTAGAAAGGACAAATCGATATATATTCCATCTTATTCATTATTATGGATTAATTTTCACACCCTTGAGTATCTCAAACATTTATATATATGTTACAGTTACATACTCTTCCAACTATATAAATACATATAAATCCTAATAAGCTCTCATCACTATTAACAAACAAAAATGGCTTCCACACAAACCCTCTTGATGATCATCCTTCTTTCTCTCATTACCAACCCAAACTCCGCCGCGACGACTCCTCTAGCGTCGCGGTTGAAGCTAGAGGGCTCAAACTGCTGGGAATCTCTGTTCCAACTTCAAGCATGCAGCGGGGAGATCATCATGTTTTTCATGAATGGTGAGACATACTTAGGACCAGGTTGTTGTGAAGCGATTTTGGTTGTTGGACGTGAGTGTTGGCCTAATGTTGTTGGATCATTAGGCTTAACTGCTGAAGAGACTGATATTTTGCAAGGATTTTGTGATAAGGAGGCTTCTCATAATTCTCCCCCACCATCAATATAATAGTAATGCTAATAACACTGAATAAGAATCATAGTTTTGTTTTGTGTTCATATCTTCACTTTTTATGCACATTAGTAAGCTTTATTATTACTATTTTGATGATCAATTACTACTGCTCCAGCTAGAATTGCTTTTCATGATGATGAACAGAGTCTAAATTTAAGGTGAAATTACTATTGAGAAATTGAAACTCAAAAGCCACAGGCTTAACTTAATACATACATGCTTTCTGTTTTCTCATTTATTTAATTTCATTAATTAAAAAACTATACTTTTAACTGATAAAATATTTATACAACTTGATTGGTGGCGATTCAGATGCACACGATATATATACCAATGATTTTTGACAACGTAACAATTTTTACAAAAACTCATCAAAATTAAATTCTAAAGTATAAATACAAAAACTAAAGAGCATTTGTATAAAGTAATTTTTTTTTTTTGGGTAGATTTGAGTTACATTATATCTAAGGATTTATTGTTGCTTGATAATAAGTTACTACGTATATTAAATGTAATTTAAATAAAATCGTCCAAATTTTTTTTTTTTTTAAAACTTGGATACCAAATAGCCGGATTAGAGAGGGGTGTTTTTGTTTTTAACCGTAGATGGGCCTTTTTTTTTCTACATGATTAGAGGAGAATAAAACAGTTTGCTAATAAGCCCCTCAATTTAGGGTTAAGAGGTGCTTAAGAACTAATTGTCCAGTTATGAGGTATGACATAAACTTTGTCCATTCTTTTCGTTCCTTAGTTTGGTTAATTACCTGCTTCCCCGACTTTGCTGTTTTTCATTGAACAGCGCCACAGAACCACGTTACAACTTATTAGGAGTCGATAATTAAATTGTTATCTTTTGAATTATAATCTATAATTTATATATTTAAAATTAAATTATTATCTAAAATTTATATGAGTTATCATAATTATATTTTGAATTTCTATTTGATCATAATGTGTTGGTTTCTTAATTTTTTTTTTTAATTTTTAAATTTCAATTTGTCCATTCTTATTGTTCGTTATATTACTATTTACGGTAAAGCCAAGTAATAAGGTGCTTAAGCACCTCTAGATTAATTTTAACCCATCCACTTGCATTATTAAATCACTACTACCAGGTATTAGCAGCCCTGTCTCCTTGTCTCCTCGTCTTTTTTATATTTTTTTAAGTTTAATTATTATGTATTGTTAATTAAAAACATTATAAATTATAAGGTAGTTGAAAAGTCCAAACTACCCTCAACTATATCTATATATAGAGTAGTCCTTATACAAATAAATCCACACATTCATCACTACTCTTAAGTAATTAAGCAATGGCAAACCTTGTGCAAATGGTAGCACTCTTCTTTTGCCTTCTAAATGCCATAACCATTCTTCCATATCTCACAGACGCTTCTTCCCAATCCAATGGTGCTCATTCCCCACCATTCAATCCCTCCGGAACCCATGCCACTCTCACTCTCAACGGCTTTGGTCGCGGTGGGGACGGAGGAGACCCGTCCGAATGTGATGGCAAGTTCCATCCCTTGCCGGAAAGAGTGGTGGCCCTGTCCACCGGTTGGTATGACAACGGCGCGCGATGTGGGAAAACGATCAGAATCCGAGCCAAGAATGGAAAGACAACTCTAGCAAAGGTGGTGGACGAGTGTGACACGGCTAGAGGCTGCAGCGGTAACATTGTTGATGCTTCTAAAACGGTTTGGAGTGACTTGGGACTCAACACTGATGATGGTGCAGAGCCAGTTATTTGGTCCATGCCCTAAAACCCTAAACTCATCAAAACTATAATTTTCGGTGAGAACTCACATAGCTGTTTTGAACAAGTGGTTTTGGCCAACTAAGTCTAATTAAGTAATTTATTTCTATACTAAATAGAATATTATTTCGATGTCAAATAAAATTTTATTTATGTGCATTTTTTTATACTACTTGACATAAAAATAATATTCTATTTAGTATAGAAATAAATCACTTGGTTAAACTTGGTTAGTCAAAACTATTTATTCAAATAGCATTACCCATAAAAATTATTAAATAACTTTATATATTTTACTAAATTATCGTTAATGATTTTCAACTATATATAAGTTTTTATCATAATATATATATCCACTTAATAGTGTTAAATTATTAAGATGATTATTTTTTAATATATTTTTATATATTTATTGCTCTATGTGAAAACTATTAGAGCAATAAATACATAAATAAATATAAAAAATAAGTCATCTAAGCATTTCTTATAAAGACGTACGTGTAGCATGAGCTGTGAAAATTAAGTGTTAGTATGTGATGTGTAATGATGAATGTATTAGGATCAATTGATCCACCAAGTATGTAATTTTCTTCCAATTATTACTTGAAGATGACATATATTATTATTTAAAAAAAACTAGAGAGCCAATAATCAATAAAGAGCTAACACATAATTACGGATGATAATTCATATAAATTTTGGATGATAACTTAATCTTGGATATATGAGTTACGGATGATAACTCATATAAATTTTGGATAATAACTTAATTATTGGCTATCTAATGGCTCCTTAACGTTGGTTCCATATTACTATATATATACACATTCCTATTAAATTAAGTTTATATGATTATAGAACATATATATATACACAAAAAATCAAATGTTATTAGTGTATATATATCCTTATTAGCAATAGATATAAATCTAAAGCACCAACAACTAAACACCAACAACAAACAATATAATACTACACCACTGTCATATATATTATTTGTTAATTTGTAGCTATTGAAAAGATTCATGATTCACTTATAATAAGTATCATCATCATTCAAAGATATTTTTTCATGTAAATTTTAATTTATTTAGTTTTACTCTCAAAATAATCAAATTAAATATTTTTTTTAATTTTTCTCTTCTAAATAAAAGCTAGCTCTACAGCTCCTATAACTAATTAATTCACTTACATATATACTACTGTAGAATATTTACCTGATGTCTTAAAACAAAAAAATTATTCTATATATGTACATTCAAAAATTAGTTATTAAATTAATTATTATATATTTATATATGTTTATAAAAAAATTATATATGTAAAAAAAATCAATTAATACCAATATATTTATATATAAATATACGTATTACTTAATTTATTTTTAATGTGTATTTTATATTTTAATATATATTTTATTTGTAGGACTAATTTAATGAACGATTGACACATTTATAATAATAGCTGTTTTAATTATAAGACTAATTCTTATTGTAAGTGTGTCTATATAAACAGGAGACCATAAAATTTGGCATGCATGCAAGAACTTTTCAAAACGGTTAGTTATACCGTTTATAACAGAATGACAAGTGGCAACTAATCATGAAGAATCTTTTGAGAAGGGAATGTAATTATACTATACTATTATTATTATTCAAAAGTAACGCGGATCGGAAGAATAATTTGGGATGAGAATGAGTTAGGGGTTAAATTTAAAATCCAAAACAATTAATAAATTAAGTTATTTAATTTTACTTATAATTGTATGTGGTTGGCAAAAGAAACTTTCTACCATTCCATTCTAGATGGAAAGGGTCAAAAACAGAAGAAAAGTCGAAAACAAAAACCATAAGACAGAAAGGAAAAAATCATAACAAAATATAACAACAAAACCAGCTAATTAAGGAATATAGTAACATTCAACAAATCCAAAAGGAAAGAAATGCACTACTTGTATGGCGTTTTACGTTTATTACAAATCACTGCAAATTAAATCAATCTTTGTTTTTTTTTTTTAATACTTCCACGCTAATAATAATTCTTTTTCTTAAATATTAATTGATACGTCATGCATGATATATATACCTCGACGTCCTAGGTTTAGTTTAATTTGTTGCCAATTCTAATTATGTAGAATCGTCTACTAGACTCTAGAATGTTTAATTCTTAACAAATAAAATATAAATTGTATTTTATGATGCATATATATGTTGAAAATGATTAAAGTGTTTAATTTTTTTTCCTTTCGTTAGACGGTCTCTAGAACACCGCCGCCACGCCCTTCATTGATTGTCGTGACTCCATTCTCTTTAAAATGGGAGACTAAGTGAGAGAAAACGAAGTCTAGACGGTGATTGAAGGATGCGTTGGTACTTGCAAACATTTTAGTGTTTAGGAGAGTACATTTTTAAGAATTATACAAATACTCATTTATAATAATTAATATATAATTGGTTGAGATAAATAAATGAATGGTGACTGTAATCTGAGGGATGCAGCGATGTTTCATAAAGTATTTATTAAAGAGAAAAAGAAATTAAATAAGAGATGATAACTTACCTCTTATTTATAAAGGGTAAGTTAGAATTTACCTTAATTTTAATTGTGTGTAGAAGTTGACATTTGGCATATAGTGAATTCCATAAAGTCCAAAATGCATGGTGAAACGCGACAAAGGAATAATTGAAAGTTAATAACGATGATATATATAAATTAAAATAAGCACTACCTTGTTAGTTGTATAAGTTCTTGGAGGCATGCAGTATTGTCATTCTCATGCAGTAGTATTGTATAACTTAATTATGGTGATAATTAAGAAGAATTTTTTAGCTTCATTCGAAGCATGCAAGACAGGTATTATTCGATGGAAAAACCGTATAAAATTGGTATACTTACTTCCCTTTATTATGTATGTATACAAAGCTACTTTGACTACACTCACAATCCACCACGTGTCAACATTGTTCATAGCAAGTTACAAGAGACAACCACAATTTAAACAAATTAATTAAAGAATGACTTTGGTGTTCGTTCTATATATGATTTATTAAGAAAATACTAGATTTTGTTTGTTAGTTGTATATATAATTTAATTAATGACTAATTAAAAATAATGATTACCTTTTTTTAGGAGAAATTCTATTAAAGTGTGAAATAATAAAAAGTGAAAACGTGTTTTTTAAGTTAATTTTTAAAGAAAATAATTAATTAAATTACTTTAAATAAAATAAATGATATTACTATGAACCTTATAATATGTTAGTTCATTTTTTTTTTTTTGGTGACATTATAATATGTTAGTTTGTTATTTACGATAGTAACTGCAAGAATTACTAGGCAATAAACGGCAGGAGTAGTGCATAGTTTTTATCACGGCAAGCCAAGACAAATTTGAGTACCTTTTTGCGTGTAAATTAAAGATTTTATATCAAAGTTATTTTTAACTCTAAAATGCGACAAAGTTAATTAACAAGAACTACGTATATAAGAAATTTGTTAGCTTTCTAAAAATTATTATTGTTATTCTCAATAAAATGTGTTTAATACCTATGACATGGCATGATTTTAAAGTTTGTGAAAGGTATGCATATTCTAGAATGTTCCCATGATATTATGTATAATGACTATTTGGCTAAAGTTAATTAAGCTACACATACAGGTATATGCATTTCAATAATAATAAAATTAAACTTAAAAGTTATTATTGTGTTTCTACCCAACAAAAATAAATGCTCATAATAAAAATTATTAATGTATTCCTAACCAATCTATATATAACTCGTCACAAAAAAAAAAAAAATCTATATACAATTAAGTAAAACTTATATGATTTTTTTTGTCTTGATGATTTGATTTTAATACAAATTTCATATTTACGAAAGATGTCTACGAAAAATATGAACTCTTATAACTTATAAATATATAAATGTGAGGTATTTCTCATCCCATAAGTTAGCTTTTAGAGTTGAATTAAATTCACTTAATTTCAATTTTAAAGAATTTAATAATTAATACTTTATATTGTTAATGTTTTTTTTTTTTTTTTTCAAGCTGCACAGTAGTGGAGTAGTACATTTGTATTTTGAACTATATAAAAGTTTAAATTAGCATTGATAACTTTATTACATTTAATATAGTTATAGCACTCTTGTTTTGATGTTAGAATAATTTGAACTATATATTATTGCTAAACCCATCCTCTAAAATAATTTAAAAAATCCTGACCAATCATAGTCGTTCTTCCCTATGTTTATTATTTAATTAATTAATTATATTTATTTGTTTATTTTGTTTTTGTCCATTCTTTGCCTCTACTCTACTGTTTACTATAAATACATACTAATCAGCTATAGCTATAATCTCACAAGCCACACTCTTAACCCATACAAGTTAATTACAATAAAACCATCATCAAAATTTGATGATGAAAATATTGGGAAAACTAGGGTTCATGGTTCTCTTTGGCCTTTTAATCACAACAACCCTAATTCTTCCGCATCATGTAACAATTGCACGTCACCATCACCACGCAAAAGATCATCATCATGATCACCACTCAAAACCCAAAGATCATCGTCACCACCACCACCACCATCACCATCACCATCACCATCACGGAGACCCAACATCACCACGAATTGAACCTCATGGGACTCACGCCATCTTGACTTTCAATGACTTTGGTCCCCACGGAGATGGAGGTGGCCCATCCGAGTGTGACAGTAAATTCCACCCTTTACCTGAAAAGGTGTTAGCTCTGTCCACCGGATGGTACAACAACGGCGAGTTTTGTGGGAAAAGGATCCGAATCACGGCAAGGAATGGAAGGTCGACGGTGGCGAAGGTGGTGGATGAATGTGACACAAGCGATGGATGTAAGCACAACATTGTTGATGCATCAAAAAATGTGTGGCATGACTTGGGACTTAATACAGATATTGGTGAAGTACCAGTTGTTTGGACCCTTGCCTAGTAAAATCCATCAACAAGAACAAATATATGAGAGGGATTTATATATAAAATATATAATTAATAACAAGCATATAGTATATTATTATAGCTTGTTTAATAATCATGGATGTGATATATAAATAACTCTAGCTTTTTGGGTGATGCAAATCCATCATCCTATTGTATCGGAAACAAAATTAGTAGCTATAGTGAATAAATTTCCGATGTTATCCCCTCATTTTTTTTTTTTGAAATAAAATTCCATGTCATCAAACAATTATATATAATGTTATATGAAATATATATATCTATAATATCTCTCTCTCCTCTCTCTCTCTCTCTCTCTATATATATATATTATGATAAACACTATTTTTAATTATTACTAGCTCATACATTTTAGAATCTTAAAATTGTTATATAAAAATTAAAAGAATAAATGGTTTCTCTTTCTCAGATCCAGTAATATATAATAAAGGGTTTTTGTCCCATCTAATAATTTAATTTCCAGTAAGATATACAACTAATAATAATAAGGAATCACACCAGTAGGTGTGTATTATCTAAGGTTAAGAAACGTAATATGTTCAGAATATTAAAAAAAATTGTTTATTTAGTGATACAAATGATTGATAACTTGTTTTTGATATCACCAAAATAATATATTTCTATGAACAATTCTCTATGATAAATGGAAGTTCCTTAATGAGTAATGACAAACGCCTACTAAAATGTAAAATTATAAGATAAGTGATAAGTCTGTGTGATCTGTTACATATTAAATTATAATAAAAAATATTAAAATACATCTGATAAAAGCAAGTTAATTTTCTTTTTATAATAAAAAAACGGGTCTGAGAATGAAAGTGTGCAAATTAAAAAGCTTAAAAAACTGTCCAGTTGCTGAAAAGGCTCGAATATTCCATCTCCTATTTAGATATTTATTTTGTCAAATGCTAATGGTTATAGTGAAGAAAATAAATAATAATTTTATAGATATTATATCAATTATTTCATAAAATTTCTTATATGTTCCTATGCTAATTGAGTGGATAGAAGGACGTTTAATTTTAACTTTAATACATGTTCCTTTTTAAGTTGTATACCTTAGGAATTTATTAGATTATACTTAAAAATAGAATTAAAAAAAGTTTTAATTTTGATAAATAGATAAAAATATAATGAAATAAAATATTTGAGATAAAAACAAGACATTTAAAATATTAGAAATATCATTAGAATTTTTAGTGTCAATCATTAGGATTTAATTAAAAGGTTAAGTGTTAAAAAAATATTTTATTTTAAAAATAAAATAGATACCTAAATAGTATTTATAGGTCTCTTTATGATAATTTGTAAAGTTTTGTAATTATTTGTACAAAACTTTTCAATATCTCCACGTATTCATTTAGTACATATACACATAAACATTTCATGTGTGGTATGGTAAAAACGTGGTTAAATATAATAGATTTGTATTTGAATAATTCGTCGTGGCTCAAATAAAATTGATATTCAAGATTGTTTTTGTAATTCAATTTTGCTAAATCAAAAGAATGTTCATATCATTTCATTTTAATTTTCAACCTAATAAAAACATGTGATATTTTGCATTCACCATTCATAAAGTATTTATTAAATAGGAAGTCAAGACTATATTTTGATTATATTTATGGCGGTAAGACTAATATAGATAATTTACGTAAAAATTATATACGAGAATTTTATTTATTCATTTATAAATAATATTTACTTTTAATTGTGAGTAACCAAATAAATATGAATTAGTTTTTTTTTTTAAAATTTGCTTAACTTATTATTTGACTTAATTATTAACAATAACGATAACATTATATATATATATATGCATCCATTTCGATAAAAATAATTTTTTTATATTATAACTCAAATTTTTTATGTTAAATTTTATTATTTATGTATTAATAATATTAGATAATCAACAAAAATTCAGTTAACATTAGTCAACAACTTAAATTGAATGTTCTATTTCGTTAGATTTCGAATGCTTTATTTCTTTAGATTTCAGATGTTCTGTTTCTATTGTTGATTAGTTTAAATTTCGGATTTTACATTTTTTACTGCAAATTTTCTATAAATTATAATTTACAAAAAAATTATAATTATAATTTTAGACACGGGTTTTTCGGAAGGGACACGGGTTCGATTCATAGGTGTAAGTGTTGGGTAGTTTTTGTACTTTTGTATTGTAACTTGTAAGATCCTTGTAAACTGTAATAAAAGCCCTACAAAAAAGGTTTGTAATTCTAGTTTTTTTCACCTTCCAGAGCGCCATTTTTGCAGTTTTCACGGCAAAATGCGCACGCTTTCGGCTCGAAACGTCGTCGTTTTGTTGCCCCGCTGGCTCCACCGTTCTCCCTTCCCTCCTTCTTCTCCTGCACCGCCATGCACCTCATTCCTCCCCTCCAGAACACTCATGTCAGTTCGATTTCCTAACCCTTCTCCTTTTTCTTCATCAAGTTATTTACTTTCCAACTATGTAATAACTATTATTCTGATTAGTAATAGTAGTAGTAGTAGCTTTTTGCCGAAATGTATTGCCATTGTGGCTTCATTGGAAATCTGAATTTGCAGGGTTGAGTTACGGTGTTACTTGATTCTGATGGGATTAACTTTGATAGAACATAAGGGCAAAGTGTTCTACAAAGACTTCAACAAGATACTATTATGTGACTTGTGTAAATTTGCTTAAGAATAATGCTATTTACACACCCTCTTTTTAGCAGACACCAGCTTTACATAGTATAAAAATATTATAATACATAAGCAAACCACAAAAAATGGGAAGTAGCTAACACATCAACCGTATTTTATACGGGTGTTAATTTGGTGTCTACTAAAATGATGGTGGATAGCGGAACCGTTTTCTTAAATATGAAAACTGGGGGAATACTGAATAGTGATTTTGTTTTGCAGTTCATCAATTTTGTAATCCTTGATGAACTATAAGAAATTAATTATATATATTTACTTTGTAAATTTGCAAGAATTATGTGACACAGTTTAATCCTTGCAACTCTGTTCAGAACTATGCATAATGCAAATGCAATATTCAAGAATCAGGAATGAGATTTTGAGATGGCTGGAATATGAACCGAATAAATGGGGTACATGAAATGCTATTGTGTTTCATGAAAAGTAGGGCACAATGTGAAATTTGTGGCTTTAATTTTAGAAATTTTGCTCTACTTTTTTCAGTACAATTCCTACTCTTGTCTGAATTCATGTATTTTGAAACATGCCAATGAACAGAACAAATAGACATGTGGGAAAGGTTTCGAGTTTTAAAGATAGGAAGGCCCTGAGGGGTAGCAGTAAAGCAACTAAGAAGCAGCGAGTGCCAAACAATGTTTTAGATGATAAAGATCTTTCTCACATATTGTGGTGGAAGGAGGTTTGCTTTCTCGCATGTAGTTGTTTCAAACTTAGCCATTACTTCTTGAAATATTGATATTTTATTATGTTGATTAAACTGTGGAATCTCTTGATAAGCTCTGCATTCTCTAAAACGTGGCAGAGAATGGAAGTGTGCAAAAAGCCTTCAACTGTTCAGTTATTGAAAAGGCTCGAATATTCCAACCTGTTAGGCTTGGACTGTAACTTGAGAAATGGAAGGTAAGCACTTCTATAGTTGAAGCCAGTGCTTTTTACCTTTTCATTTTCCTCTTGTACAGTTTTGCTCCATATCTGTGATGACATCTACTGTGTAATCATTATCTGGATATGTGCTTTGATGGGTTTGGATCTATAGCTGCAGATAATCATTCTGCTTTCAAATATAAGATCAATTAATAAAATGTGTTATGAATCCATGTGAATGACATTGTTAGACTATTACTTTCCCTTTGAATAAATTTTTTCGTGTTTTAGGAGAATATTGATTGTGTCCTTCTGCCTTGGAGCAGCATATCATTAGGTGTCCTTTCGAAATGATCCTTGATATTTCCATGGATGGAATTATTATGATAATTTTATCGAAACCTTTCTTTTTTTTGTTTGTGTGTGTAGTCTCAAGGATGGAACACTCAACTGGGAAATGTTGCAATTCAAGTCGAAATTTCCACGAGAAGTTTTGCTTTGCAGAGTATGTTTTATTTATCCTGTTTGTTGCTTTACTCTTCTTTGGCACTGGATCTTTATTTCTACACTTAATTATTCTTTCGTAAAGTTTTATATTTGTATTTATTTTGGTATACACCTCTTTATTTTCCTCAGGTTGGTGACTTTTATGAAGCACTTGGAATAGATGCTTGTATTCTTGTTGAGTATGCGGGTTTAAACCCCTTTGGTGGTCTGCGATCAGATAGTATTCCTAAAGCTGGTTGCCCTGTTGTGGTATTGCCATTATTTTTCTTGTGCCTATTGTGCTGTCATCTTCTGTTAACAAATTTATAGATATTTGACCATTCTAGTTTTTAGTCTGCAACAATGTTTCATTTTTTCTCCTCACAAGCACACAAATATTGAAGGACGTTTCTCTTTGCTTTGGTCACAGAATCTTCGACAAACCTTAGATGATTTGACAAATAATGGTTTTTCAGTGGTGAGTATGGCAATTTAATGATCTCTTCATCCGTGAACTTGACCATGGCCCCAGGCTATGCTTATGTGCTTCTAGTAAATTGTTGTTAAGATGAGTGTTTTTTAAATTCTGTATGCGAGCTTTCTGAACGGCTAAATTTCGGTCTTAACAGTGCATTGTGGAGGAAGTTCAGGGTCCAACTCAAGCTCGATCTAGGAAAGGTCGATTCATAGCTGGGTAATTACAAATTTTCCAAAAGTTGGTGATTTTTCTATTTTAGCTGATTGAGAATGCTTTATTTAAGAACTTGATCTTAATATTGTAGACATGCTCATCCTGGAAATCCATATGTTTATGGACTTGTTGGGGTTGATCATGACCTGGACTTCCCAGAACCAATGCCAGTAATAGGTATGGAAACGTTTTATTTCTTTTGTTTATATATTTACATGCCTTGCAAGTTCGATGTTTAATGCATTACTTTGTTTATTGTCCTGTTAAGTTTGTGCTTTAATGCTTATGTTTTGCATATGGTTATAGCAAGAAGTTTTAGTAACATCTTTGTATTCTAGGAATATCGCGTTCTGCAAGGGGCTATTGCATGATTTTAGTCCTAGAAACCATGAAGACGTATTCTGTAGAGGATGGTTTGACAGAGGAAGCAGTAGTGACAAAACTTCGTACTTGCCGATACCATCACTTATTCCTTCACGTGTCTTTAAGGAAGAACTCTTCTGGTTTGGATTTATCTAATTATTTTTTCCCATAGAAATATTTGATTTAACTTGACATTTATAGTTTTATATGCATCCTCATTATAGAGTTAAATTGGCCTATAACAGGAACCTTCCGTTGGGGAGAATTCGGTGAGGGAGGGCTTTTATGGGGAGAATGCAGCTCCAGACATGTTGAATGGTTTGGTGGGGATTCTATATCTGAAATTTTGTCGAAGGTATGTATAAAATATACATACATTTTAACTCTTAAATGTGTGTGTTATATTTATATTTTGTTATGGAACACTAGGTGAAGGAGCTTTATGATCTTGACGATGAGGTCATATTTAGGAACACAACTGTTCATTCCGAAAACCGGCCACGATCTTTAACTCTAGGAACAGCAACTCAAATTGGTCAGCCTATATATTGAGGAAAATGTTGTGTCAATCAGTTATCTCCTTTCTCCTCAATATGCTGATTCTACATTTTCAGGAGCCATACCAACTGAAGGAATACCTTCTCTGTTGAAAGTGATACTTCCACCGAATTGCACCGGGTTGCCTGTATTGTAAGTGATTTTTCTTTTGTTTTAAAAAAAATATATTAGATGATATTTCATTTTCTATTTCAAAATTTTGCTAATTATAAATAGATGTAAGTATAATCTGCAGCCTATAGTGTTGATCCTGTATATTGTATGGAAATTTTATATTCATTATTTTTTATTGTTGTCAGTTATGTAAGAGATCTTCTTTTGAATCCTCCCTCGTATGAGATTGGCTCCACTATTCAAGGTGATTTATATCTCAAGTTATTTGAGATGTGTCTGTAAATATTACCATTTGATATTATTATCATTGACTTCTTTATAGTCATCATTTATCTTTTTATTTGCTTTTGTTTTATTATAGTCATCAATTATTTTATCAGTCTCTTTTGAAAAGACATGCTTTTTTCTTTTGTTTAATTCTATACTAATTTTTTTTGCTAATTTTGTTGGCAGCAATATGCAAACTTATGAGCAGAGTATCATGCTCGATTCCTGAATTCACCTGTGTTTCATCGGCAAAGGTTGTATTTCCATCACTTTGGTAAAGTGTGATTAAATCTCAAATACAATTTGATCCATGTTATCTTTTTGATTAATGTAAAAGTAGGTTGGATAAGAAGGTGCATGTTTTTCTTCTGTCAACATTATTTTCCTGTTGTTCTGACTCCTAACTGTTTTTTGCAGCTTGTAAAACTACTTGAATTGCGGGAGACCAACCATATTGAATTTTGTAGAATCAAGAATATACTTGATGAAATTTTGCAGATGTACAGAACCTCTGAACTCAATGAAATATTGAGACTTTTAATTGATCCGACGTGGGTGGCAACTGGTTTAAAATTGGACTTCGAGACCTTGGTTAGTCCGAGCAAGTCCTTTTCATTTTGCTGATATGGTTTACCAGATTGTGATTTATTTTTTCTTTTCTCATTTTGTTGTTTAAGCAATGAAAGAGATTAATTCTAATATGATGAATATATGTCTTACATTTCTCTTGTCTGTAGACTAATTTATCCGTGTTCAATTGCATTGGCTGTTAAACTATCATAATATTTTCTGATTTTCAGATTGATGGTTGTGAATTAGCATCTCATAAGATTTGTGAAATAATATTTCTGGATGGTGAGAGTGATCAGAAATTCACTTCGTTTCGTGATTTTCCAAATGAATTCTTTGAGGATATGGAGTCTTCATGGAAAGGTAGAGTAAAAAGAATCCATATTGATGATGTATTTACCGAAGTGGAAGCAGCATCTGAGGCCTTATATTTAGCAGTACGTCTCTTTAACTTAACATTGTTGATTGTTGATTGTTCCCTATTTAAATGTATATTTGGAGATATCTGTCCGGTGTGCTTGGTTTATTTGTGGTCTGAATATTCTTGCAGGTTACTGAAGATTTTGGTCCTATTGTTTCTAGAATAAAAGCTATGTCAGCTTCACTTGGAGGCCCTAAGGGAGAAATATTAT
>JASCZI010120888.1:78672-89376 GCA_036250425.1 Stylosanthes scabra | reverse complement strand
GTGTGATTGTGTATATTTGCGATAGTCGTGGTATCCGAGACATACTCGATACAGATGGAAGCAACGCACTAGCTATTTCAGAACCCCTAGCTGTACTGGTATGTTCATTTTTATTAAGAATTCCAAATTTATCATTTGCTTGTGTGGTAAGAATGAGTGGTCAAAGATCTTGAGTTTATACCAGGTGAACAAGGGAACTGCGAGTGCAAGCGAGATCTTAGCCGGTGCATTGAAGGATAACAAAAGGGCCATATTGTTTGGAGAACCAACATTTGGAAAAGGGTACCTACTTATAGTTTTGGTTCAAGGGAGTTAATTGAATATTTCCCTTAAAAACAATGATCCATCCCTAACATGAGCTATACACATTTATGCAGGAAGATCCAATCAGTTTTCGAGCTGTCAGATGGCTCTGGACTAGTTGTTACAGTTGCTCGTTACGAGACACCTGCACACATAGATATTGACAAGGTATGTTCTTGAGACTCTGTCTCCCGTGACTGGCTTGCATCACTTACTAACGGCGCCCTGCATTTGCATTGTAGGTTGGTGTCATCCCTGACCATCCTCTACCAACATCTTTTCCTAAGGATGAGGATGCATTTTGCAACTGCCTTCAGGATCCTGCATCTTCTTGCCATGTAAACAGGGTTCAACTATTTTCAAGATGAGGCTGATTTCATTTTTTATTTTCTTCTTCCTTTTCTGTATCAATTTTTTTAAGATGAGAATTCTTTAACAAAAGTTATGTTGTTGGGCCATTAATCAAGAGAAGGAACCTTCTTGGCTCAGGTATATTTGATATGAATGAGAACTGAAGAGTTTTATTGTGGAATTAAATAAATTAATGATCATGTATAATTAATTAGTTTATTTTTGCCAGACATAATTAATTAGGTTCCCTAACTAACCAAGTTTTTGGTCTATCTACAACCAAAGCATCAAGCCATTTTCTCACTAACAAACACCTCAATAGATAAAACATCAACTCTTCATTTTAAAGCATTTTCACTCAGAAAACATTGGACCCTCCACAATTGCTTAGCAGAGTAACAAAATATGAACTAATGTGCACCATAATCTTCTCAGGAGCACAGGCCCTGAATTCTCTGAAACTTTTAAGACAAATCCACAACATTAGGATATTCCGCACAACTTCAAACAAACCTGCTTCAAACTAGCTTCATAACAAGTGAATTTACCAGCACTCTGCCATTTCAACATTGGACATTGTTGTCTCTTTTTCTCTTTTTTTTTTTCTTTTTTTTTTCAAATCTCATTCTTTTTCTTATAAAAATCAAACATTGAACATATAGTTTAGTTTAATAACTTCAAAGTTCACAATAATAAAACACTACTCCGAAATTCGCCTACATAGTTGCCTCCACTGTTAGTGTGTATAAGGTAAACTTTCACAACCCCGGGTACTAGGAACATACAAAGCTTAGTAAAACAGCAATGATGTGACCAACCTAAACATTTGATCATATCATACATCTAAAGGAGCAAAGGACATTAAATTTTCTATCTGGTGTGTGTAAATCATTCATCTTGCCCTTGCCCCCACCAATGAAAATTATTACAATGGTAAATCAATAACGCTTTGTCCTCCTCTTTATAATAAACTGCGATGATCCTCCATTAATCTCTGATATAGAGCACTAGTATGGCCTGTAACGCGTAGGTCTTCTAAACCTTGGAATCCTTCTGCATGTTCAAATGATGTAATCAATCATATGATGTAATGTTCAACATTTATATTACAAAAAATTCAGATTTAGAAAACTGAACACCACCAGAGCTATCACTAGATGTATTACTGTCAGGCGTTCTACTTGTTACTCAGTAATATCAGGCTATCTATGTAAAAGACCATTTGAACTGAAATGAACTTTTACTTCTTAAGTCACCAAAATGTGCACAGCTCATAGCAGAATATATGAAAGAAGGAACAAATCCAAGGCATATTTTCTAAGTTCTTCAGTTAGTTATTATAGCTTACCCATAACCATATGATGGATAAAATGGAGCAGGCATGAAAGGCCTCCTAGACCGGAAACCAGGTCTTCTTCCAAAATACTGTTTCATCCCAGGAACATTTGTTCGCTTAGCAGATACCTGAAGAGAAAAGCAGAATTCAAGTACAAGTATAATCAAATGGAAGGGGAATGAGAGAAACTCAGTAAAAATTATCTGATGAGGAAGACCTTCAGTTGTCGACCATGCAATTCTGATTCATTTAACAGGAGAGCATTCTGAACAGCATCAATCTCAACAAACTCCACATAAGCAAATCCTTTTGGCTGCCCAAATTTGTCTGTCAATATTGTAACTCTGTTCACAGTTCCACATGACTGAAAATGTTGTTGAACCTCTTCAGGTGTGCATGCATAGTCAACCTGAATCATATAATCATTACAAAATTCAGTTGGATGCTTACAATGTTATAATGAAACTAGATAGTGCTTGTCAAAAAAGTCAACAAACTTTACTGTCGAGACTAGAGAGTGCAAGAGCTTGTCATGGACTCATAGTCATCAAAACACATCAATATTAACATGATAAAAGCAGCAAGAGAGTCAAGAAAAATATTTATACAACATAATAATATAGACAGCTTCGTTTCATTTATTCCCCAATCCCCAGCTCTTAAATTCTTCATATTAGGACAAATTTATTATATAAAAAAAAGGACAAAAGAAGCTGTGAATTAACCAAGATGATTCCCATTCCCAACAAAACTCAAAATTGTCGAAGGAATGCATGATGTATTGAACAATATATCAAAAGACCATGCAGTAATAACATAAAAACCACATTTAGCACTCATTTTAGTTTATGGAATTCCAAAACTATGGTTTGAGTAAAAGCTAGTAGTAGATTGGGGCTGGAAGCCAAACACAACATAAACCTACATGCAGCTAAAATGCTAAATCAGTTTCCTTGTACACATGACCTACTTCACAAGTACAGATATAATAAAATGCAGAACAGTGCCAAATCACCACAAAGTTTGGAATAAAAAGAACATAAATACAGAATAAAGATCTGCAAACCTCACATTACCAACATAGATTGATCGAGAATCCACTTCCTCCTTTTCAGCTTGACTTGCAGAAGATCCAGTCGTATCTGCAAATCAAAATAGAATAAAAATGTCAGTTGCAGAAAGAAGCTAATATTATTATTGAAAGTGTCAAATATATGTATAAATTTAAATTAAAAGTCAAGCCTTAGAGATGAATACTTGAACACTATACCACCGATCACCTATAACATATAATTCTAGAAGAGATGGCTGGCATCTTACACATGTTGAAATGGACAAGAAGCTGAATGATTAATTTTAACTATGCAGCTCAACAGATGGTGAAAATCATTTTTTCATTAAGTCAAGAAGTGCCTAACTTATGGTATAACTCTAAAACCGTTCACTGCATCTTCCATTCAACCAAGCCCCATTATTTTCTTTCGCATCTCCTATATCTATGTTAATTGCTAATGGATTTCTCGTCAACCTATTTACTTCATCTCCCGTCCCAATCTCTGCCAGAAAAGTGAACTAGTTTTCATGATAATATGCTCTACAATACGGTTTGGGTTTGATTTAAAGTCTCATGTGCCTTGTGAATGTAGAGATGGAATACGCATTTTAAAATGACAGTGCATTCATAGACAAAAATCAACCAGTGCTGATATTGTTTGATGTTATTTCCCATGACAAAAATAAATTATTTTCATCTATTGAAGTATGATGAAAGTCGGAGAATAATTTTCAAAGAAAAAGTTATTGCTGAAACCTCCATAAAGTGTAGCTGAAGCCACCTAGCAAAATGAGGCTTAGTTATTGATTTTTATTTTCTGTAAATCATAACAGGATGCATCCAGGATATAACAAAAAAACGGGGAAGAAAATATCTGAACGAAATGTGTGTACTATTTACTATTTAGTGACCAAAATTCAGCTCAATCATACAGAAACCCAGCTACTTAAAGGAGTTCGTTATTTCCAGAGAAGGCAAAAAAACAAAGATAAATGGTTGAAACATCCCGGGTATTTGTCTCCTTTTACTTCCCTATCCGAAAAAGCGCAGCAACTTATCCATTTAGAAACATAAAAACTGCAAACTATGCAATAGAGACTATATAAACTTATCCCCACAATTTTTGCACACCATGTGACTTGGCACCCATCACACCAACTATAGATCTGAAAATCCATTCTCACTTCCCCAATCACAAAATTAAGAAAGCTTATACACCAATTCACAGCAGAAAGGTTAAGAGTTGAGTGTGTGCAACCATAAATGCTTCATGTGAGAAGCAAAACCAAACTCACACCAGCTCAAATTACCACACAAGTTATATATGAAGCTGGATCTACAGTCTATATACAGTTCAACCAATCAATAAAGCAAGCAAACGACATAACCATATGCAACGTTCTCAATAACAAAAAGCAACAATTAAATTAAAAGAAAAAAATAAAATAAATCAGATTTTAGGGGAAAAAAGTAAAAACCTTGAACAGAGCCCATCTCTTTCTCGACCTTGGCCTGCATTTCGCGGAGGGCGTTGGCCTCTTCCTCAATCTCCTTCAGCCTCTTCTTCATGTCCTCCAAGTCTTGCTGAATCAAAATAATTTGCAGAACCAGATTCCGAATCAGAGAGATAACAAAAAGGGGAAAAAAGAGAACCCTAAGTTTCAACGAAAGAAAGGGAGAAGGAAAGGAACCTTGTTAGCGTGAGAGGAGGCATGGTGGTTGTTGTCATGGTCGTCGTCGTGTTCCTGAAGGTCGGCGTCGGCGTCCATGTCAGCTTCGTCGGGGATGTCGGCACCGTACACTTCGTGTTCTTCCTGCTCCATTCTCTCTCTCTCTCTGTTTCTCTTCTCTCTCTGAGATTCGGTGAATATAATGAATTTGATTTTGATGAGAGAATTGAAAGGAATCTGAGAAAGAGAAACAGTGAGATAGGGTTTGATCTGAGTTTTTTTGTAGAGAAAAGGGATGAAGCCACTGATTTATGCTTTTTTCAAAAAAAAAAAAAATTTGCTTTGTTTGTCACATGACAAAAGTGATAGGGATTATTAGGGTTGAGGGGGAAGAGAAGCCCAAGGTCAAATGGGGGAAATCACAGAGTGTTTGGTTTTATCCAAAAATAAAAGAAGAAAAGTTTAATCATGTAGTAAATTGAGTTAAATATGAAATTGGCCCCTAAATTTTAGGGTTATGATTAAATTGGCCCTCAAAATTCAAATGATATTAAATTGATTCCAATTTAACGAGTATGACTCACATTGGCTCTTTTTTGGATCTTCGTAAAAAGAATGTAGATGTGGTCATTAATTATTCATGCTAAACTCTAATAAAACGATCTCGAGATGTGTTCATGCCAAAACAGCACCAAAATTAAATGTTTGAGGTACTTTATTTACAAATATTTGATTTTATATAACACATTAAAAGAGAGATTTTAACTTCATTCGCGCTCAAACAAAGTCATTTTAGTACTGTTTTGGCGCGAACGCATCGATGTCGTTTTATTAGAATTCAATATGGACAATTAACGATCATATTTGTATTTTTTTACGAAGATTCACAAAAAGGCTAACGTAAATCACAATCGTAAAAATAAGGAATCAATTTAATACAATTTGAATTTCGATGGCTAATTTGAACATAATCTTAAATTTTAGGGGCCAATTTATAAATTACTAAATTGTTAGTCACCAAAAATTGCTATGGTTATAATATATAGCCACCAAAAAATTGTTACAGTACATATTAGGCAATTTTGTTAGACTTCTTTGAATAAAATACATAATTGAATAAAATACTCTTTATTGAAAAATAACCTTCAGCATGACTTTTTTTTATCAATTTTTGTTTTACATATTTTTAAAATAACTACTCAAATATTTTTTTAGAAAAATCAAATTTATAGGTTTTTTGCTACTTTTTGTCAAATTAATATAATATAATTTTGTTTTTTATATGTATGACTGATGAGCGCCTTAATTGTAATTTATCAAGGTTTTCGCACATAAAAATTTTGCATCTTATAAGCAAGATTTACACTCCATTTCAAAAAAGTTATTACTATCATAACAATTCATGTCTCAATTTTTAAAATTAAATCTTAATCTAAAAAAGCTCTATTCATACTCATTCCAATGAATAAATAATAAAAGAAAAAAATAAAAATATAAACAAAAACAAATTTATTGACTCCCTAATATTAATTTCGTAACATTATTAAAAAATAAATTATGAACAAAAGAAAAAAAAAACCAAAGGACCATTTGCAAGGAGTTTTAAAGCAAATAATAAGAATTTTCTTTGTATGCGAAAAAATTTTTTGGAAAAATATTTTCTAAAATAGGAAAAAAATATGAAAAAGAAAGGTACATTTGCGAAAAATAAATTAGTCATCATAAAATTTCAATAGCTTTCTAAATTGAACGTGGAAGTAAATTCAATGATACTTTTGAAAAATACATCTTTAAAATATATTGAATGTAGATTAAAAAGTATTAAAAAATGAAATTAAAAAAATATATTTAAAAAAATAAAATGTACGTTTATTAGATTAAAAATTAATCTAAGCAGACATGTAGACTCTTAAAATCTAATATAAATATAATGAAAATGTAAAGCTCATTTTTTCTACAAATTTCCTTGATCTTTATAGGTACCCAAATCCATTTCCACATACAACAAACCTCTTTTTATAGGCTAAATCATTAAGCTTTGTAAGAGAGGCTTTTTTTACTTTTTAAGCTAGGTTTGGTGATCACTTATATGGTATTTAAGAGAGGCTCTTTTACTTTCTTAATTCCTTTAATTAAACCAAAATCATCATAGAAAAGCGAAATTGCTATATAACTATTTATAGTAATAGTGCTATACAAGTTGTTGACTTTATATTCAAACCAATACAAAATTTTTAATCAAATAACTAATTCTATATTCCAATGAGCTAGAAGTGCTGGCAAAAATCAAATCAAAGTTATAAGTACTACAAAAGGGATTCATCCTCAAGGTTTTATCCCCAAAGTTGATGGAACATATTACATTTACACTAGAACTTGAGGACACATGCCAAAACGAAAAAGAAAAACTAAAAAAATAAAAGCCAAAGACACTCATATTGCTATGAAAATAGTAGATTTCAATAGTTTGAATAACTATTAGGGTTTTTTTTTTGTTTGTGAACATAACTATTAGGGTTTAGTATTTAGGATCAATAATATATAATTTTATGTATTATTATGTAAATATTACTCATTTCAAATAGCTAGTGGGGATTCTAAACTCCATAAATATACCATAAGAAAAAAAATCCAAAAAAAAGTTGGGAAAAAGACAATATGTTTTCAAGTGTGCTATAGAAGGGAAAGGCAAAAACACCAAAAAACACCTACCTACCAATCTACCTACACTTCTTTTTTTTCAACATTATTACCATGATCAAAATAAAATATATAAAAGTGTTTAGTGTTGTAGTTCTTAACTTTTTTTAACATAGTTTTAAATTTTATAACTAAGAATTTATAACTTACAATTTAAAATAAAAAATTTAGACTTTAAAATTCAATAACAATAATTTTATATGAAAAAATAATTTTAACCAATTAAGTACAACTAAGTCATTTATTTTCATGTTAAATAGAAAATTATTTTAATGTCAAATAAAACTTTATTTATTTACACTTTTTTATATTATTTAACACCAAAATAATATTCTATTTAACATAGAAATAAATTACTTAATTAAATTTATTAGCTAAAATTACTTATTCAAATACTGTTACTCATTCAATAATTTTATTTTTCTTGCGGCTAAAGCATTCGCCTAATACTCCCTTTAATAATAGTAATTAATAAATAAATAATAAAATATTCGGTTTTTTTTTTACCTTTCATAGTGTTACATCTTTCTCTCTCCTCAAAAAACCGAAAAACAAACCCCACTTTGCATTCTCCTTTCACCTCTTTTCTCTTTCTCTCTTCCTTCCTTGTATTGTATTCTCCCTTCTCGCTCTTCGCTTCTCTGAGCTTCTTCCTTTCTCTCTCTTTCTTTCTCTCTGAGACTGTGAGTGTTTCAATGGGAAAGTACATGAAGAAGGCCAAACCCAAAGGCGAAGTCTCGCTATTAGACACCACAACCTCTTACTTCGGTGTTCGAACCCGCGCCAAAACCCTAGCCCTTCAGAAATCCCAGTCGCCGGACCTTTCTTCCGCTTCCGCCACCGCCGGAAGCTACCTCCAGCTCCGAAGTCGCCGCCTCCACAAGCCTCCCATTTCGATTCCGTCCAATGATTCCTCCAATTCTTCAAAGCGTCCAAGGAACAACCAGAACCCTAAGTCACCTCTAGCGAACCCTAGGTCCGGTCACAGGCTCGGAGTCAGGTCCGAAGCTGAGGAAGGTCCGAAGGAGGAGGAGGAGGAGAAGGAGAAAGGTGTCGTGCATGAGAGTGCTGACGAAGGTGCTGCTGCTGAAGAAGCATCGTTTGGGGAAAATGTGTTGGATTTTGAAGGTAGAGAGAGGTGAGTTCTTTCTTCAATTTTATTATTTATTTTTGTTAATTTGATTATTATTATTATTATTGAAAATTTTGAATTCGAATTTTCAATTGGAATTTGGAACGGCTTTCTTTGGTGGTATTTGATTTTGTAAACAAGAGCGTTAGAGAGGGAAATAAAACTGAAAACGAGTTTTAATTTTTTTTTAATTTTTTAATTATTATTTTTAATTATTATTATTATTTGTGATTTGATTGATGTGCGTTTGAAATTTAGTTAATGCTGTGGGGTAATGCAGTGTTTTTGAGACTGCGATTGTTTTTCTTTTATATTTTTGTGGTTTTTTTTTTTTCTTTCTGTGATAAACTGTTAGTAAGATCATGGTTAATATGTACCTTATTGTTGAATTTATGGTTTATTTGGTTGAAAGAGAAGATGCAAGACAAAGAAAAAAGCTGAATTTGAAGCTGGAAATCTATTATTTTTATGTGGTTTTTATGGTGTTTTGTTTGGGTGAACATGTTCTTGAAAGGCAAATAGTCTGTTAATAAGTATAGAACATAATGGGAAACGGATGAATATTATTTAATTAGGTTTTGTTCCTTGGTTCACTGTCATGCAAGTTGTTCCCAATTTTACGTTCAAAAGATGATTATATATGGTTTAGTTTTATATTTTTGTGTTTGTTGTTTACGCATTGAATGGCTCTATGTCGTATCCGGTTCTAACGAATCGTTGGATACACGGATTTTCTTCTCAACTAACTGTTCTTCCCAGTTCCATTCAGTCATTCGAGTGTTAATGTGTTTGTCAATTATATTTTTTGGGTTGTCAAAGTCGTTCAATCATTGTTTTTTACCATCCTTCGTTTTCACACTCCGGGTTTACTGGCGAAATAGATTTTTTATTCTTTTCCTACAAAGCTTTTAATATGCTTTCTTTGTCAAATTCTCTTTGTACTTGCTCACCTGATATCCTGAAAATGGTTCCTGTTCATTTGAAGATGCCAAAGTAACGTACGAATATTTTTCGACAACAACCAAACGCGTCCCACCAATTGAGGTTGGCTACACAGATCAGATGGCACTATAGTATCTTATTACAGTTTATACCTACAGAATCTCTGTTCAACGGGAAGCTGTTACTAATTTTTTTCTTTTTAAATTAAAAAAAATAATCAGAAGTATTGATATTTTGTTAAAGAGCTGAAATTTAACCTTTTTCCTCAATTTAATATTTTTACTTGTCACTTGGTTGAGCAATCGTATTATTTCATTAATTTCTCTGCTCTTAAGTTGCCGGATTTGATTATACAACAAAAGTATTGAATTACTATGTTCTGAGAAGCCCAGTGATGAAATTACTCAATTCCTATATCTGGAGGCTGATTTTGTAAATCTTAAAGGAATGATGGATGTCTATAAAGGGAAGAGACTTATGCGTGCCACTTTCATGTACAAACATTGAGCAACACTGAATCTTTTCATATCTTTATATTCTTGATATGCTTAATTAAGTTGAGACTCGAAGTGGATTTAAATGTTATATTTTCTTTGTAAATGTTGTGTTGGTCTGCCTCAATTGTATCGTTTATGCTGTTTCTGGCCCAATACTTATTTGAAACTTTTCCTTGTTGTTTTACATTTTGCCATTAAATTTCTCTTATATCGCCGTTGTTTCTGCTGTATAATAGAATTTCTGTTTATTATTTGCAGCAGCAGAAACACTAGGGAATCAACACCATGCAGTTTGATAAGGGACCCTGACATTATCCGTACCCCTGGTTCAACTACCAGGCCTACTTGCTCAGCTGAAGCACATCGAAGAGCTGAGAATGCAGCTAGAAGGCAAATCCCAACAGCACATGAAATGGATGAATTCTTTGCTGAAATCGAACAGGCTCAGCAAAAGCAGTTCATGGAGAAGTATGCTTTCTATGGTTTGCGTTTCTCAGTTCCTGCTTAACTGACCGCATTTACTGTCGCACCCCCACCCCATTCATTATCACAATAGAATCTAATATAATTGCTTCCCACGTGGGTTCAACTGCAGGTACAACTTCGATCCTGTGAACGAGAAGCCACTCCCTGGGCGTTATGAATGGGAAAAATTGGAATCTGGCAAGGCCAGCGATAGTGTTCCATCAAGACACCCTTAAAGTAGCTGAGGGTTAGAC
>JASCZI010120888.1:53733-65056 GCA_036250425.1 Stylosanthes scabra | reverse complement strand
CCCCCACACGGAAGAAGAGCTCAACTTATGGTAGACAAACCTGCCAATTTGAGTCCACCATAACATGAAGAAGAAAAAGCTTTTGCCGAGCACGAGTCATTGCAACATATAACAAGCGCCTCTCTTCCTTAAATGCATATGAGAATTGGAATCATAAACAATAAAGTAAAACGCACGAATAAATGCATAAGTCATCTAATTATCAAGCAATAAGAATTTACCTCAACTAAGGCCCCTGTCTCCTTTACAGTGCCTTTGTCATCATGTAGTAGAGGAATCTCAGATTCATTTACCTATTTTACATAACAAACCATCAGCAATGAATAACCCAGCTAAGGAGTTGAATCTACCTTCTGAACTGAAAAACCTTTTCTCTGTGAATCAATATTTGATTAATTTGTTTGAAATGAAACTTAGATAGATTGAAGACATACCTTAACTATGAAGACAACATCCCACTCTAAACCTTTTGCCTGCACAGATCAAAGAAAGTTAAACTTGGATTACTTTGGAGGATAATAACAATTCTCACAAATTATGTTATGTAGGTACCTGATGAATGGTGGTCAATGTCACAGAATTTTCATTATCCTTCCTCCGAGCCCGAAAGTTTTCTGTTTCACGCTCAAATAAATAATCTAGGAATGCCTTCAGCACAACAATGCAGCCTTTGTCTTCTGATATTTCCCTTTCCTCTTTCATCTTAACAAATTTAGTAGACAAGAACTCGGAGACATCATCCAACAAATATTGAAGAACCTGAATAAATCAAGCCAAGTATGAACCAAATCGGGGTAAGAATGTCTGAGTGAGAAGCAAGGCAGAACAAAGTAAAGAAGAGGGCTATGCATAGCTTGTAGAAAAAGTGTGTTAT
Organism: Stylosanthes scabra; assembly: GCA_036250425.1. Classification (NCBI taxonomy): domain Eukaryota; kingdom Viridiplantae; phylum Streptophyta; class Magnoliopsida; order Fabales; family Fabaceae; genus Stylosanthes; species Stylosanthes scabra. The sequence goes on along the minus strand of JASCZI010120888.1, from coordinate 64,182 downwards.
CTAGAAATACAAACACATATAAACATTATTTACTACTTAAATACTATTTCAGCATATATAAACACAATAATATTTTCTGAACAAATTGATAATTGACTCTGAACTTATTCTTGCGTCAAATACTTACAGATCTGATATCGCAGTCTTCATTCAGCAACGTCCCTCCATCAACATCAACACTTGCCCGTTTCTCCAGAAGGTATTTCTAAATTCAAAGCACATGGAATAGTAACTTCATATTTCTAACTTGAAAATCATGATGTTATTCAATATTGTAATCAAGTTCCACATTGCTCAAGGATATAAGGCGAAGTGACTAGCATCCTTTTCCTGTTGAGCTAGCATTAGGAGTGGAACTAAACCCACAATCTTAAGATGAAGTCAAAGCATATCCTATTATTAAATTGGACAACCAACAGATGTCTAACCCTGCATAGATAGTGTAACCTCCTTCCTCGCTGATCTAGCTTTATTGGAATGGTGTTAGAGACACTACGTATGAGATACTATCTTAAGGATTCCCCCCACACCCCATGAAGAGCTATATGTTAATGTTAAAAAGTCTTGATAATCTATTTTCATAAAGAACTTTAAATTCTATGTTAAATATTCCAACAGAATACATGAATAAATTGTATGATTGACACGTTCACTCATAAGAATGTTAGATGGAGCTATAAAATAGGAATATAGTTATAAAGAAAGAATAACATGCTCAAACAACTAAAAACCACCAATTTAAGAAAATAATAACAATAATCAATGTAAAGAACATGATTCCATCTGAGAAGTAAGACGAACCTCGGGTATCAAGTTCGCCACACTAGCTATGATAGCTGAGAGTGATTTTTCCTGTCATTAAAAAGACGTGGTATCCATTCAAGTAAGAGAAATTTCTATTATGACAGGTGAAAGTCAAATAATCGTTGAATCATGTAGGAACATTTAACACTCAGAAGTCATGTGACATTTCTAAGGGATCAATTAATAGTAAGGAAGAGATGAAAAATAATTAGAGAAAATGCTCTCTTACAAAGTAAAAGTGAAAATAGAAAAACTATAAGAAAAAGAAAGGTACAAAAACAACAATCCCACTATTGCTTCACTTCTTAGACTAATATTTGTTATTACCAACAAAAGACTGTAATGATTACTACTTCAAATATCAATATGTTAAATCAACAATAACAGTTTATAGAGAGCAGTTACCCTAAGAACAAGCTTCGATATCATCTCTAGAGTCATCAGAACCTTCCTTCCATGGGTAAGCTGACTCCTATAATCAATGAGAGCTCTAAAAGTCATTATACCAAGATTACCAACTAGTTTCCAAGACTACAACAGAACAAGAATACAGAAAAGACACGTATATGAATATATTTTTCCCCCAAACCTTTTAAAGGTACCAGAAATCTTTGCACTAAATATGTCAGTAGCAGCTAATAAGAAACTACATTTTCTAATAGTTGAAATCTTGTTGATATGATCAATGACCTGCAAAGAGAAAAATTTAATTGGAACTACATGCCTAAAGAATTTCCATAAACTAAAGAAAATATAGAAAGCAACCAAATGTAAACTAACCCTCTTTTTTTCATCTTTCTCAAATTGCAGTAAAGCCTTAAAGACCCGGATATATGAGCTATCATCACAATCAGGCAGCGCTGTTCTAAGCATGGAAATAATAATTCTCACCACCTATTATAAGAGAGGAAAACTAAACAATTCATGGCATGCATGCAAAGGAAAAGAGGCAATAATTCACAAATTATGTAGTTATTATATCATAAACATAAAATTTTCAAGATATTAAGAATATAGTCATTAAGTGGACCCCATATGGGGATCATCCAGTCAATTTTCAATGTACACTTTTTTAAGTTTAGACAGCTAGAAAAACATAATATAGAAGTCCATATATTCCATTGAATTATATACCAGTTAGATGGTTTAGCACAGATTAGAAAATATAGGTGGGATGAACTATGAAGTGAAGCATAAGTAATTTTGATAATCTCAATTAAAACTATGAACTATCACATTATCTTTTACAAAATTTTGGATTAAATAGTATTCAAAGCACGGATTACTTACATATTAAAATTTGTAAACTAGCAAGCATCATCAGTTTTACTTCAACTGGAAAACAAATTACCTTTTTTCTGTAAAAAGCCACACCATGAATGTTAAATGGTATTTTCCTATCACGGAACACAATTTGAAAGGCTTTGCCTGATATCTGAAAGAGAAAGAAAACATACAAAAGACCGTTCCAATACTCCATTCAGTCAATGAGTCAAATGTAGGGTAATTGCTTTTGTATATAATAGCAAGCAATAACAACTTTACCTGCCTACGGTAAAGAATTGCAATGTTGCCAAAAGAATAGGTAGGTTCTGAATGATTAGATGAAATTTCTATAATCTTGTCAACAACAAATGCACACTGTGCATCCTCATTGTTACAGTCCTTTACAACTATCTGCGTATTATTATTGAAGTCATTTTTGGCATATCAATATGAAAATCACTATAAACTATAAAGCATACTTGAGAATACAGCACATAGCAAGGCATAAGTACCTTGGATCCAGAAGAGTTATCAGTAAGAACATTCTTTAATTGACAGCGCTTAGTATTATTTCGAATAAGAGAAGATGCAGCCTCTACAATGCAGCGTGTGGACCGGTAGTTTTTGTTAAGCCTAATCTGAACTTGAAAAGGTAAGTTATGCAAGTCCCCTAGCACAGACAATTAATAAGACTATCTTGTGTGCAATTTTCTATCAATGTATACAGCATATTCAATTATGAGTAAACCAAGTAGTAGAAAAATGTCACAGGGACAACTAACACCTCTTTGTAGTTCGGAAAATCCTTGCGAAAGGACATAAATCCAGAAACATCAGCTCCATTGAAACTGAAAATGGACTGTAAAGCAAATAAGACATTGGTTAGATGGGTAATTACAAGGGGAAAAATGTACTGATATGCGATCACCAACTTCTCAAGTTTCTATGGGTGCAATAAAATATGTAAACCTGATCATCATCACCAACAATTGTTATTTTATTATGGGAGGCCATAATCCTCAGAAGCTTGTATTGCATGGTACTGGTATCTTGGAACTCATCAATAACAATGGCTTTCCATGAATCTTGACACTCTCTGAAAACTAATAAATGATTTAGATCAACTAGACGTTAGCACAACCAAATGTAACAAGTGAAGAGATTTTCATTTTAGTAATAGACTAATCGTATATTACAGAAAAGACTTACCTTCTGGAAAATCGGTGAGGAGCTTCACTGAACAGCTGATTAAGTCATGATAATCCAGAGCATTACAAGATTTTAATATGCTGTTGTAATGCTCAAGAATTTCAGCCTGATGAAAATCCAGAGCAGAGAATTAGAGTTAATAAGGTAGAACAAGGGTCTGTGTCTCTGTGCGCATGCAACTGTCAAAAAAATTCTTATCAGCTTACGCCTATTCCATTGCCCAGTTCACGATAATCAGCAGAAGTTCTTCCAGAGGATTTGGCCTGAAATGTTGCATTGCATTTGACCATGTCAAAATTTAACAATTAACATATCAGCAAAAGAAAAGAAACTTTTAAAAAAAATGGAAGACTTATCCATTCAGTGAAAAAAATCATGTGGCCTTGTAAAGCACAATTTTAAAAATTAATGACTGATCATGTAGAACCAAACAGATGAACCTTCTGGTTCTAACCATATGAAGGACAAAATCTCTCAGATCAACAACTATCAAGTTTTGTAGCAAACTTCTTTATACAAGGCAGATTATGCTAATGAAATAATATATAACTATTAAAAAAAAATCCACAAACCTGAGTCACAAACTTTTGCCATTTCTTTGCCTTATCCTTGAACTGTTTAGGAGTTATTACCGCATTGGACTCTTCACCAATCAACAATGCACCATCTTTTGACCTACTTTTTCCATTTTCTAATAATCGAACGGCCTCAATAACTGCATTCCTTTGTTGTCCCTGCCCATATATTAAAAATTCAGAAGTACGACCTATCCTGCAATATGAATTTAGGAATTACTTGAGCAACATATAAGTGAAAATCTGAAGTGCCATGTGACTTTTCAACATGTTTTCTTTACTATTTAATTATTTTGCTCTACTTCTTCCTCCCCTTTCTCTAACAAAATCATGGATGGATTATCGTTTATCAATTAACTAGTGGATTATGATTAAAGATAGATGCAATCATTGGCATTCAGATAGAAAGAAAATTCAACTCTAGCTCCAGTAAGTGAGAGAAACATATCCATCAGTCCATCAAATTCAGGGTAACATACTTTTCTGCATGTGAACGACAAAGTTGCAGGGAAAACGAATGAAAAGTGCTGATGGTAAGTTCCTTAGCCGTTGCCTTCCCAGCTATGGCTCCGATACGTTCTCTCATTTCAGAAGCTGCTGCTGTCGTGAATGTCATTGCAAGAATGTTCAAGGGACTAATGCCCTGCACATAGTTAGCAGAAAATCTTCAAATTTAATATATGCCAAGGGTGGAAACAGATAAACTCAGAACATAGGGAAAGTTGACAAAGAATCAAATATAAGAGCATAGTATATTTAGCTTATAGCACCTCATTAAGCAGCATCAAAACTCGGCCAACCATTGTCGATGTCTAGCGCACAAAAAAGTTAATACAATTCAGCATCAATGTGAAAAACAAGATACCAAAACAAACAAACAAAAAACACAAAAACATAGAAACAAAAGACCTTTCCACTTCCTGGTCCAGCTACAATCATCAAAGGGGTTGAAATATCAGTGCAAGCTGCTTCTCTCTGCCTCTCATTTAGGTTCTGCAAGTATTTCGAATACTCCTCCGGCATCTCTCTACTTTTCAAACTATCCCTATTAGCATCCAATTCTTCTTCTTTAGTTTCCAAATCAATCCCAAAGCTAACAAATTCACCACTTCCAACATCCATAGAATCAAGACTCAGATCGACAGCATCGCCAAAAGCATCGCTCTCTCTCAAAACAACCTCGCCACAGCTCCGGCTACAATCTAACAACTCCGTCTGCCCTAATTCTTTCTCTGCGGTTTTCTTCTGACACAAATCATCAATCTCTTCCAAAAAGGACTCATCAAAATCATCATCCAAAAGTCCAGTTGCCGAGAAATAATCCGGTGCTGGCTTAGAGCACTCTGGTTCTTTCCCAAGAGTATCAAAACACGATCCAAACGCATTTTCCTCTCCCGCAACTGCATTAACCGCCATTTCCTCCTCACACGCATCATTGTCACGAGCATAACTACCATTCAACGTGTTCAATTGGACCTCTCCAAGAGGAACCCTCTTTGCAGCAGCATCAAATTCAGAGCCAATCTTCACTCTGCAAAACATCAACAAACACACTTCAGAATCCGATTACAGCGAAATTATATGCAATTTATGTAACCTAATTTAAAAAGAAATAGAAACAGTAAATCGAGTGCGAAATAAATTAAGAAGAGAAATTACTGGTGAGAAGAAAAGGCGGAAGAATGGGAAGGCCTTTTGAGAGGGAGGAGTGGCTTTGTGGTTGTGGCCCTGAAAGTGGCGGTGATTCGGCCATTGTTATGGTGGTCTTCCATTGTGTTGGTGTACCGCTACTACCACCGCCGTTGCCACGAGGTCAGGCGAGTGTGCAACTGTGCATTATTATGAAGCGCCAAAAGACTCTTCTCTTTGCGTTTTGAATTTTCTTTTTTTTATCACTTCCATTTTTCTTTTCCCTCCATAAATAAAATAAGATTGCTTTATTTTATTGCTAAATTTTTTTAGCACGGTATCACTTAGCCGGGCAAATCAAATATTAATACATCGGAAAAAAGCTATTTAAGCGGATTAATAAATTAATGACTATCATTATATTAATTTAATTTAATTTTATTATTAAAAATTTCTAATACCAAAAAAATCTAGGATATTTAATCATTTGAAAATTTTTAACATATTTTAAAATATTGCTATTTTAATAGTATATAACTGAGATTAATGACTAAATTAATGAAATTTTTTACTTTTAGTTTTTTATTAATTAATAAATGTATACTTTGACAAAATAGATTATATTAGATTTACTACTTATTTTGGAATTATGTATATCATTATTTAAGGAAGAAAAATATCTAGTATTAAAGCAATATCACATCCAAATATAGATTGATTTTATATTTAAATGTAAAAGTAAAATAAATGTAAACAACTTTTATTTATTTAAAGAAAAAAAAGTCACACAAATGACATTGAATTTTCTACCTGCCTGCCAATCCACCTTTTCCTAATCCGTACTCTCCACGTGCCAGCACCTGTATATATATACGTATTTTCGTAAAAAAGAAATGAACGGTGGGGATTGGGAGAGAAGCGAAAATCAAAACCCTTGTTAGGTTGTTCTGCAATCTCCTTCGATTTGCTCTCACAACTTGCCAGTTGCCACCAATCAATCACCTCTTACAATTCTCTTCGCCCGCCAAATACAAAACCTCTCTCTCTTTCACTCACTACCTCACTTTCACAAAGGTCACCCATTCACACTCCATCAACCAATCCAAATTCCAATTTCACGTTCTTCTCACCGTTTCATCTTACAATCACCAAGCACACACGTTTATATGTATCAACAGCATTGCATTCATGTTACATTTGTATTTTGTAATTTGAATTTCCTTTTTTTGTGTTATTTTTTTTAATTGGATAGGGTTTTTGGTTGGTAATGGCGGATGCACCGACGAGTCCGGCGGCCGGGAGCCATGAGAGCGGTGAGGAGCAGAGCCCGCAGGGGTCTTCTTCCGGCGGCCTAGGGGCAAGAGAGCAGGACAGGTTCCTTCCTATCGCCAACATCAGCAGGATCATGAAGAAGGGGCTACCAGCCAATGGCAAGATCGCCAAGGACGCTAAGGACACAATGCAGGAGTGCGTTTCGGAATTCATCAGCTTCATCACCAGCGAGTGAGCACCAATTATTGCATTATTGTTTCTTGCTTTCGATTTTGCATTCGCAAAATGCCAATTGAGTGTTGCAGGAACAATTGTGTTTCTCTTGGAATGCATATAATTTATGACATGATTATGATGATGTGATGTTAAGGGGGTAGGATGATATGTTGTGTTTATTTGGATTAAGTTTATTTTGAGCTCACTATAATTTATGCTTAAATACTAGCTTAAACTTTATTGTATTTTGTTTATGTTAATTGGAGTATGGTTATTTGGGTGTGTAGGGCATGTGAGAAGTGCCAGAAAGAGAAGAGGAAGACCATCAATGGAGATGATTTGCTATGGGCGATGGCCACTTTAGGATTTGAAGACTACATAGAACCTCTTAAAGTGTACCTTGCAAGATTCAGAGAGGTATTTTTAGTTTCATTTTATTCTCCTGTCTCTGTTTTCCTTTATATATAAAATAGGGTGATGATTTATTGTGTAATTCTAGATAGTACAACAGCTTTTCCATATGTGTTTTAACAAATTGCTAATGACTGCACATGCTAGTTTCGCTAATAAGTAATTACTGCTTTCACATCATAATGTGCTGGCTTTCTTTCTTAGTAGCACATACAACCAGCATTTTTCTATACTTCCTGTATATTTGCTAGAACATGAGATTCTGGCTCTTCTAAAGCTTAAGCCCAATCACTGTTTAATGAAATATGGATGTTATTCTTCCTAGTTTTCAATTTTCATTTCCTTTTCCATACGAATCTTTGATTGGGTGGGAGCATGGGGCTTGTGCTGCATTGGAGGGACCTATTCTCTGAATGAATCCATTTAAGTCCTCTTTCTTCCCCACTTATTTTAATGTCAGTTTTGATAATTCTCCTTATGAGTTAATTTTTTTTTTTCCTGACGGTTTCTTTTCTCTCTTATTTGATTGGTGATGTTCAAACTTGGCTGATTATCACAGTTGGAGGTATGCTAATCACACCCCCTGTTTAGTTGTATTTTAACTAAAACTATTTTACCAATGGAAATGCCATTTTCTGTTGAACAATGATTCTTCCAGGGTGACACCAAAGGATCTGCTAGAACTGGTGATGGATCTTTTAGACGAGATCAAGTTGGTCTAGCTGGTCAAAATACTCAGGTTCAGAGTTCAATTGCATAACCTTTTATGGAGTTCTATTTTATATTTTATATTTCAGGATTGTTATTCTGGTAAATAAGGTTTGTTCAATATCTAATACGTATCTCTTTGTGTTGTTGGCTTGTGTATTTTGCAGCTTGTTCATCAGGGTTCACTGAATTATATTAGTTCCCAGGTAATGCTCCCTCTTCCTGTCTCTCCCAAGTCTTGAAGACATTCTTAATCAGTTTTTAACCCTTTAATTCTTATATTCTCTGATCTTTGAAGCAAATGGATGAGGGGCGGGGGAGAGTGTATTATAAAACCATTCACATGCCTTTTACTTAAGAATTTAAACTTTTAATAGAGGTGGTTCATGACTACTATTATGCCTCTTATGTTGCAGTTTTCTAATAAAACGCTTCCACCATCTAACCACTTTGGGGAACAAATAACCTAAAATTAGTATCCAAGACTTAGGCCTGTAGGCTTAGTTTACATTTCCAAAATACTATCTTTTGCATAAGCTGGTCAGGATTAAAGTGTGGATAAAGCACAAAAATCCACTCAAGGTCCTTCTAAACCTCACAAGTTTATCGTATATGGCATAATAAGCATTTTATCTAAGTAAGATTTATTTAGATTGGTGTTATGCTTAGAAGCATTTTATCTAGCCATGTTTTTTTGGAAAACCCAAGTTTTGCTGAGCCTGTTTTGTGGAATCTGTGACTTCAGTCTAGGCATGTTTTTTGGGAAATTATTTTGAGCTCTTTCAAAGTTCTAATGCACTATGATGGAAGATGGAAAATGAGCATTACAATTATGGGAATTTATATCTTATTTCTAATGCCCCATTTCTCTCTTTTTCAATTATCCTACTCCCTTATCCATTCTATTGTTTAATGCAAAGAACATCTCTTTCTTGAGACTAACAGCACTGTTGTTTTCTGTTGGGATTTGCAGGTGCAGCAACAACACATGGTTATTCCTTCAATGCAAAGCCATGAATAAATGCTTCAAAGAATTTCAAATTTTCACTTGAATCCTTGTGCACATCATGGCATGGACAGAAATAATAGTTTCATGGTTTTAAATTTAGGTTCTTGTTTAGGGTTGAAAAGGCATGAGTGTCAGAATTTTGTGCGGTTTCATGTAGCTTTTTATTTTTGTATTTATTTTGTTTTTAATGTGAGGTTTTGCATGTGATTTGCCTTATAGCCTGTAACAGTAAGCCAGAGTCACAATGGTTTTAAGAATTTTAGTTCTATTTAGATTATTACATCAAATATGAACCAATGTTATATTTATATAATTAAATACTGTGTTGTTTGAAACAAATTTAAATACCAGTTTACCTAATTTTTCATGTTAACAGGGTAGAATAAGAAAATATTGAGAGAGGAAAACGGACAAAGATGAACTAATTTATAATAATGAAGTAGTGTGCAGATTGCAACTTATCTAAAATTTGATCTACATAAGTTTTCAGGTTAATAAATTTGGTGATTGAGATTAGCACTCCCGTAAACGTAATTGATGATAATCACTTCACTTGTATTTTGTGTATTTTTTCAAAAGTATGCTTTATTTTCATTATTTTATTTTTTCATTGTAAAAAAATGTTTTTTAATGTGAAAATAATATACCTAAAAAAGTAAAATTAATTAGAGAGTGATAGTATCTATTTTCATATTCTTTACAATTTTCTTTTCGTTCTTTTTTTCACTTTATTTGATAAGCTTTACTGTCCTCTTATGCCTCATATTTGGCTTCTATTTGTAAAGTCCTTAAATTTCTCTTTGGGAATAAGTATTTTTTAGAGTTTTACTGTATATTATATACATTAATTATTAAACAATTATTAAAACTAAACTACCTTAAAACAAAAGTTATATTATTTGAAAATTTTCTCTCTTTAATTTTGATATACTACTGCTATAAAATTTTGTCAAATTTTTATCATATTCATATATTTATATAATTTTTAAAATAATAAATTTTAAAATTAATTACTCTTGTTGTTGATATGACTAACCCTAATTCGGGTAAGATTAAGAAAAATATATTTTTCCGGGTAAATTAAAATTATAAAAAAGAAATAGTACTAACCCTAATTCCCTAAAACCCTTTCTTCCTTGTTCACTTGACACATTAGATCAGTTTTCTGTTTTCCCCTTTTGTGTGAGGCTCCTCTCTCTCTCTCTCTCTCTCTCTCTCTCTCTCTCTCTCTCTCTCTTTTGTGTGTGTGTGGCGTGGCAAAGAATGGCGGGAGGGAAGGTGAAGAAGGAGAAGGGAAAGCCACAGCAGCACACACCTTACCAGGGTGGAATCTCCTTTCACAAATCCAAG
>JASCZI010120888.1:9298-22912 GCA_036250425.1 Stylosanthes scabra | reverse complement strand
CCTATTTATAGTTTTGAAGTTTTACTATGCAGGTTACTATTTGAAATATTATATTATTTTAGTTACTATGCACTATTCATTTTTATATTATTATTTTTCCTTCCTCATGGTGCATGCATTTTTTTTTTTTTTACATAGAAACTTATTGCGTGTATCAACTAAAATATAATAAAACAAATTATAATTTGGGCAATTATTTCGGATGTTACATTAATCCTCAATCTTTAACTATAAATGATGAATTCAGGTAACACTAAGTTAACCATGTTTTCAGCTAACATCAACTAGTTCTTTTCACACAAAAAAAACTGTAATGCATTTTTATTTTATGCCTTTTAAATTATAAACCTCTAGTGATAATTACTATATTTAATAAATTTATTTTTAAAAAAATTCCCTCTTAAATTATACACCTCTAGTGATAAATCTATAACTTTAAACACTAAATTCATCTAACATTTAACCAACTAAAATTCATCTATATCAGCATTTTAAAATCATCCTCACAAAAAAAAAAAAAAAATGGGATACATCTTGTTTATTACCGCTTAAATTTTAAACCTTCATCCATAAATCTTTACCTTTTAATAATAAATTTAGGTAATGTTTATCCAATTCAGAAATAGCTTATTTTTTACTATTCATTATTAGAATATTGTCTAGTTCGTATCACTAACACAAACTAAATTTAAAATAAAGTTTATTCTATTTCGATTATATTATAAGCCTTTACAAATAAATCTTTACCTATAAATATTTAATTTACCTAACATTTAACGAATTAAGAAAGTTCTTAATTTCTTTACAATTTATTTCACGAACACTATCAACTAAAAACAAATTTCCGAAACATAATTTAAAATAAATTTTATTCCATTTCTGTTATAACATAAGCCTTTACTCATAACTCTTTACCTATAAATATTGACTTTACCCAACATTTAACCAATTAAATATTTCTTAATTTTTTACTATTTCTCGTATGAAAACTATCAATTTAAAACCAATTTCACAAACATAATTTAAAATAAATTTTACTCTATTTCTCCTACATCATAAACCTCTAATCAAAGTTCCTTTACCTTAAATACTAAATTACTTATATATTATTATTTCGTGTGTGAATACTATCCATTTAAAAGCAATTTCTCAAACATACTTTAAAATACGTTTTATTCTATTTCTCCGACGTCATAAACCGTTAATCAAAATTCTTTTACTTTAAATATTTAATTATGCTACTATTTAACCAAGCACAGAAGAGCTTACTTTTTTTTCCATATCTTTAGATAATATAGGCTATTTATAATAAATCACATCACATGCAAAGCTACTATACGTGATAATCACCTTTTACTTTAAGCATTATGCTTACCCGTCATAAAAAAAAAAAAAAAGTCAACCTCTATCCCAACTTGAGCATCAGTAACTAACATTTAACATAAACAACCTCGTGCTATTTTAATTAAAAATACCTTGGTGTGCAGTACGCTCACAATGTGCCATTAACGGTTCAACCGGTGCAGCTCTTCCTGTTCCCCCGCACCTGGCTCATTTTGTGAGGCCGCCCCTAGGCATGGAAACAGACTAGGCCAGGCCAGTCTTTAGTCTAAACAGGCCAGACCTGGATCATATGTATTGAGCCTATGTTATATATATATATATATATATATATATATATATAAAATAATTATAAGTATTAATGTTTTTTTTATGTGGTTAGAAGATAAAAAAAATTAATAAATCATATCTCTTTAATTTATTTAAAATTTAACAAAATTATTTTTTAAATAATAAAATAATTATTATATCATAATATATATAAATAGGCCGGCCTGTTAGGCTTTATAGGCTTTACAAAGAGCCTAAGCCTGGCCTCTTTAAATTAAAAGGCTTTTACAAAAGCCCGAGCCTGATTTATTTATCAAATAGGCCTGGCATGTATTAGGCCTAATTAGGCTAGGCCTAAGGCCCCTGATAGGCTGCCTGACCTGTTTCCATCCCTAGCCGCACCGCCTGCCGCCCTTCCCCCTCTGTTGCTTCCCTCCGCAGCCATTATCACTCACACTCACTACTACCAACTCAACCAACACACACTCACACTCACTACTAACAACCCAACTCACACACACACTTGAAGAGAAACACACACACCTGAAAAGAAACACACATACTTTGAAAAAGAGAGAAAATAAGCTGCCGATGGGAGCTGAGGGTTCACGGCCTATATATAGAGGTGGTGCTAACTCGAGCTTGAGGCAAATAAAATGCATAACACGGGCTACATTAGCCCAAGTTAGCAACACGGGCTTCCCTCCATTAGAATACATAACACGGGTTAGGCTTCATGAATTTGCACAACACGGTCTTGCCAAGCCCGTGTTATGTTACGTTCCAAAAAATGTCCTTAGCTTACCACGGGCTTCCCTAACTCGTGTTAGAGAAACGGCCAAAAAAAAGCCCTCAACATGGGCCTCTCTAGCTCGATTTAGGTTAAAAACATCAACATATACCTAGTTGGCCCGTGTTGTGTAATGAAAATCCATTTTGGTAAATTACTGAGTCCGTGTCTATTTCAGTAAATACCATATTTAATATATTTATTTTTAAAAAAATCCTATTATAAAGCCTATCTATGAGAGGATTATTCACTGAAAATAAAATTATCTTTTCACCGACTTATATACGAAATATTTGAAGTGATATATCAACCACATCCATGATAACACATCCCTTGTCAAATCTGGGTTTGTAGAATTGCCCATGCAAGCGCTGAATGATTATTACGATACAATTAATACGTATCAATATAATGAAAAAAATAGACTAATAAAAAAATACAACCTAACTTTTATTATTTTAATTAGTATTAATTTGAGAAAGTCTTGGAGTCTATATATCACGAAGCCAATAGAAATCCCCGTCAAAATCCTAATCTTGGCCCTTTTCACTCTGCCCCACCGCTATTGTTACCTGCGCCGCCGCCGTCTTTTCTTCTTCTTTACTCGACTTTTTCCTGTCACTTATGCCGCAGTCAGGCCTATTATTCTTTTCCTCCTCCTCCTTTTCTTCTTCGTGCATCTCTGTCCCTCGCCCTCACTCATCAAGCTGTCGCTGAGCGCCATTCGCCTCGCTATTGGCATCAACGTTTTTGTCTTCGTTATCGCTATTGGGGACTACGACGCCATGAAGCACACGGTGGACGAGACTGGCCTGATCAATGTGTTACTATTGAACCACGCTGTGTTTGTGGCACTTGTGGTGGTGGTGGTGATGAGAGTGGGAATGATAAAATTTTAATTTCGGATGATACGTCTTTTTAATTGTTGTATTAGTGAGGGCTATGGTTAGTGGTGTTTTAGGGTTAGACGGTGGTGTTGGTGATGGTAGATGAGTTATGGATGATAACTCATATTTTACAAATGATCATTTTTATTCTGCTTGGATGAAAACGTTTTTTAGTTTCGAATTATAATTTTTTTAAAAAATTTTTTTGAATGATAACGTATTAATTCCCTAATGGCTCCCTAATAGTCTATTTCGAGTATCGATTAAAAAATTATATTAAAATATAAAATAATAAAATAGAAATGAATATTTAAACGCCGAAGTTTGTTGTTTAAAAATTAGAATTTTTGTAATAATTAGAAAATGAAAAAGGAAAAATCAGAACACTTCATTTTCACTGCTATAAGATTTGGACGTATCCCAAACTCCCAAAAAATATGAGGGATTGAGGAAGGTTATTTGATAAAAATGAGTTAAACTACATATGTATTTTATATTTCAATATATATTATACACCAATGGTTAATTTTGTGGCTGATTTTGGTGTGCAAATAAAATTCTTGATATATGATATATGTATGTGTGTATGACGGTGAATGCACCGACCTTTCCCTCCTTTTTTTTAAAAAATTTAATACAATAATCATTACTCATGGTTGAGAAAATTATCACTAAGGATCCTAAGAATAAATAATTAATAAGAAGGACCAATTATATAAAAATTAATAATAAAACATAATAAATTATAAATTAAGGAGAATGATCATATTATTTTACACATAGTAAAAAATACTCTTATTTGTATTTAACCTAATTTTATATTAAAAAGGGAGAAGTCGGTGCTCAGAAAAATTAAACAAGAGGCAATCCGCTACTTATCTACAATTTGGATTAAGGAACGTGATCAAAAAAAGTTCAAGGACAAGGAATACATGACCCTAATTATTTTGCTGAGGAGTATTAGAGTTTCTTCTTAAATTGCCGTGGAATATTAGAGCCTTAAGATTTAGATCTCTTTGGTCTGTGATTGTTTTCCCTATTCTTTAGCTTGTCCGATCTTGGATTTATCACACCCTGTGTTGTTATAGTATTTCTTGGTACTCTTATGGAGAAAAAAAAAACTTATTGTTATGCGTCGATATTTATTCGAATAAATATAAATCTTGCCAAATAATATATGCATAGAATAAATAAAAAAAAATCCATCCATTTTTTTTTCTTCATGGAAGCAAATGTAAAGGTTGAAAAAGAAATAGATAAAATTCTAATACCCAGATAATTGATGGCCTCAGAAAATGTTGCTAATTAAGGTTGTGACAATCTAAGAACAGGAGATTAGGTTAAATGAAAATAAGGATATTCTTGACTATGTATAAAAATATAAAAATAATATCATTCACATAATTTTTTTTTAGCAAATATCAACTTTACACCCATATAAAAATACGATTATTATAGGCGGACAAAAAAGTGAGAGGTAGTTAACACATCAATGGCCGTATTTTATATGAATGTCAATGTGGTATATACTAAAAGAATACGTAGATGACGGAACCGAAAATATAACAGTGCTTCTCCTTAATTTACAATTCATTAGGTCTTTATTATTAATTTTGATATAATTGGTCCTTCTTATTAATTATTTATTCTTAGTGGTACTTAATGATAATTTTCCCCTCGTGATCATGTTTCTTAATACTCTCTTTTTGACCAAATAATAATAATTTTGTTTTCCACGATAATCATATTAAATTCTTTAGTTATGAACTTGGTGAATAAGCCAGATGCCTAAACTCTCAATATAAGGAGAGCAAGAGCGACGAGGTGACACTAAACACAAAAATGGCAGATTTGAAGTTACATGGATTTTGGTTTAGTCCCTTTACTTTGAGGGTGGTATGGACCCTTAAGTTGAAGGGTCTCTCATATGAGAACATTGAGGAAGATCGTTTCAACAAGACTCCTCAACTTCTTGAATACAACCCTGTGCATAAGAAGATCCCAGTGCTTGTCCATGGTGGAAAACCCATTTGTGAGTCTATGGTAATTGTTGAATACATTGATGAGTTATGGCCACAGAATCCATTGCTCCCTCATGATCCCTACGAGAAAGCTCAAGCAAGGTTTTGGGTTGCATATGCTGAACAACAGATGGTAAGATTTTAAAAACTAGAGTTTATGTTCTATAAGTGCTTTCATCAACTCTATTTTTTTTTATTTCCCTATCTCATTATTTTTATATCAGAAATAAAATCCAAATACAATCTTTGAAGGTCTATCTCATTATTTCTTATGCTAATTAACTTTGCACTATATCATAATTTTCATGCACAAACAGATAACAGTTATTATTATTAGAGAAATTTTTGGAAGCAAATATATTTTATTAGAGAAACTTTTGGAAGCAAATATATTTGAGAGTCATGTCTTTGATAGTGATAATAGATAAATTAGGGATGATAACTTTTTTAATTTTGGATGATAATTTTTTTTTTAATTTTAGATGATAATTTAATTATTTGCTCTAGAAAAATTTTCTAATATTGATTTCGTATGTTATTATTATTATTGATTCAATGTTGTCAATAATTAATGGATTAACGTTTATACTAGGTTCTTGTATTTCCAGCACTCATTGCTTAGCTGATAAGAGGAAATTCTTTGGTGGGGACAAACTTAACATTGTGGACATAGCTTTTGGATCGCTTGTCACACGATTAATCACTATAGGAGATTTTAAACAAGTGGAGATCCTAGTAGCTGAAAAGTTCCCTCTCCTGCATTTATGGTTTGATAATTTCAAGAATGCCCCAATCATCAAAGAAAACTTCCCTGATAGAGAAAAAATGTTGCCTACTGTAAAGCCTATCATCGCGGCGAGATTGGCATCTTCCTAAGAAGTCATCAATCATCATCACTAATTCACTATTTTGTGCTTGTAGCTTGTTTCTTGATATTACCAAATACAACCTTTAGTTGTGTTTGTGTTATTGTGCTTGTAAGGTATAATAAAAGATTGTATTTCCTGAAATAATTGGGTTTCTTTCTAAATTATTCTAAAAGCTCTATAAAATAGGTTGAGATATATTATGCCATATGCCTGGATTTAAATAAGTATTATGAAAAGAATTGCATATATAAATAAGTACATTTTGATAATTTATTATAAAGTTTATAACAGGATTGCTCATCATATTTAAATAGGTACAGATCTTGATGGCTCGTGATATTAAATATTGTCAATAATTTTATTTGCACACTAAAATTAACCATCAAATTAACTTTAAAATATAAAATACATATATAATTTAACTCATTTTTAATATATATTTTGAATTTCAATATGTATTATTGGTGACTAATTTTGATGGCTAATTTTAGTGTACACTTTAGGATGCGTTTATTTCTGGGACTGAGACACTCAGTATTTTGTTTGGTTGACAGAGACTGAAACTAAAATTTCAGTCTTAGTCTAAAAAATTTTAGTATTTTTAGTACTTTTAAATAGTGAGGACTGAGGGATTGAAAACTGAGACTGAAACTGAAACATTAAAAATAATTTTGTACTCAAATACTCTCATTCAACATCAAAGTTTCAAATACTAACATTTGTCTTTCCTCCATTAATTAAATTTAATCTTTATATCCCAGTCTCTATTTTTTAATAAATTTTGAACCAAACACAATAACAAACTTAATTCAGTCTCGGTCTCTCAATTTCAGTCCCCAAACTCATTCTCTCTCACAAATGCACCTAGTGTAACTCAAATATTGCTCATCATGTACTAACCGTACATGAAAACTAAATTATAAATTATAACTCATTTATTACATTTGTTGCTAAATATCAATACTAGACATGAAACATTCGATTGGTAGCCAATAACTTAAACAAATGAAAGAATCAATTACATTCTTCGTATAATCACATCTCTTTTTATATTATGAATAGAATAATTTTCTTCTATGATTCCAAATTTGATTTTTTTTAGATTTTTCAATAATATTTATATCAATAAGAGGTGCTATATAATTAGTATAATTTATTTTTAACCAAAATTTAATTAACCGTTATATTTTATTAGCTAGTATAAAAAATAAATTTAAATATACTAATAAATATATACTAATCAATATAAATAAATGTTTCTGTCCTCTAAAAACACCCCTTCTCATTTATGGGTTTCTAGAATTGCTGACGCAAGCGCTTACAACAACAAAGCATATAATGGATTATTAAAACATTTCTAAAATATTTTTTGAACAGTAACATTTCAACATTGAAAAGTAAATTATATACAAGCAAAAGTGAAAATTCGAGTATTACAACCAGAAATTAACAGAAAAGACGAGGAATCTAAGGAGTTTATTTCATTTTTATTTATAATAAGAATTAATATTACCGAGATAATAAAAAGTTAATATTAATTTTTTTTTTATTATTCACTAATTTTCTAATTACATGAGCTCCTTATGAACTTCCTAATGTTAATTCCTAGCATTACTCAAATAAATATATATATTTTGTAGTTCTGGAGTATTTTTTTTCCCGGCAACTTATGCATCAAAAAATTCAATTAATAAATATCTAATTCATGTCGACCATTACAATCAACTAAGACAGCTACTTGAGATATTTATATTAAATTGTTTAGGTATGAACTTGGTGAACAAGCCACGCTCCTAAACTATCAATATAAAGAGAACAAGAGTGAGGAGGTGACACTAAGCACAAAAATGGCAGATTTGAAGTTACATGGATTTTGGTATAGTCCCTTTACTATGAGGGTGGTATGGACCCTTAAGTTGAAGGGTATATCATATGAGAACATTGAGGAAGATCGCTACAATAAGAGTCCTCAACTTCTTGAATACAACCCTGTGCATAAGAAGACCCCAGTGCTTGTCCATGGTGGAAAACCCATATGTGAGTCCATGGTAATTGTTGAATACATTGATGAGTTATGGCCACAGAATCCGTTGCTCCCTCATGATTCCTATGAAAGAGCTCAAGCAAGGTTTTGGGTTGCATATGCTGAACAAATGGTAAGATTTTAGAAATTAAGAATGCGTTGTTTTCGTTTTTCATTTTCTGTTTATAATTTTAGTGTATTCTGAATTTTATAAAGTAAAAAAAGAAAACAATAAAAATAACAAAATTTTATTTTCTGCATTTTATTTTTTTTTTCTTTCACAAAATTCAGAAAATAAAAAATGGAAAAGCAAACTAAACGTATCTTAATATTTATGTGTTTTCTTAGTTATGGTTACTATATTGATTCAATGTTGTCAAGAACTAATTTATTAACGTTTATATTAGGTTCCTGTAATACCAGCACTCATCTTTAGTACTAATGCTGAAGAGAAAGGAAAGGCCTTAGAGAAATTATGGGAACATCTCAAAGTCCTTGAAGATCATTGCTTAGCTGATAAGAGGAAATTCTTTGGTGGGGACAAACTTAACATTGTGGACATAGCTTTTGGATCGCTTGTCACACTTTTTATTACTATAGGAGATGTTAAACAAGAGGAGATCCTAGTAGCTGAAAAGTTCCCTCTCCTGCATGTGTGGTTTGATAATTTCAAGAATGCCCCAGTCATCAAAGAAAACTTCCCTGATAGAGAGAAAATGTTGGCTACTATAAAGGCTATCATGGAGAAGGATCTCATGGAGATGAGGTTGGCATCTTCCTAAGAAGTCGTCATCACTATTATGTGCTTGCAACTTGTTTCTTGATATTACCAAATACCAACCTTAGTTGTGTTTGTCTTGTTGTACTTGTAAGGTATAATAAAAGTTTATATTTCCTGAAACAATTTAGGTTTCTTTTTAAATCATTCTCAAAACTCTATGAAATAGGTTGGGAATTGGGATATACTACGCCACATGCCACATGCCACATGCCACATGCGTGGATTTGAATAGGTATTATAAAGCCTATCTATGAGAGGATTTTCCATCATGTTTAAATATTCACTGAAAATAAAATTATCTTTTCACCGACTTATATACCAAATATTTGAAGTGATATATCAATCACATCCATGATAACACATCCCTTGTTAAATCTGGGTTTGCAGAATTGCCCATGCAAGCGCCCAATGATTATTACGGTACAATTAATACGTATCAATATAATAAAAAAAAAATAGACTAATAAAAAAATACAACCTAACTTTTATTATTTTAATTAGTATTAATTTGAAAAATATCTTGGAGTCTATATATCTCGAAGCCATTAGAAATTTCCGTCAAAATCCTAATCCTGGCCCTTTTCACTCTATCCCACCGCTTTTGTCATCTGCGTTGCCGCCGTCTCTTCTTCTTCTTCTTTTTTACTCGACTTTCTCCTGCCACTTGCGCTGCGGCCAGGCCTCTTATTCTTTTCCTCCTCCTCCTTTTCTTCTTCGTGCATCCCTGTCCCTCGCCTTCGCTGAGCGCCATTTGCCTCGCTATTGGCATCGTATTCGTTGTCGCCATCGGAGACTACGACGTCGTGAAGCACACGGTATCCTAATCCTGGCCCTTTTCACTCTATCCCACCGCTTTTGTCATCTGCGTTGCCGCCGTCTCTTCTTCTTCTTCTTTTTTACTCGACTTTCTCCTGCCACTTGCGCTGCGGCCAGGCCTCTTATTCTTTTCCTCCTCCTCCTTTTCTTCTTCGTGCATCCCTGTCCCTCGCCTTCGCTGAGCGCCATTTGCCTCGCTATTGGCATCGTATTCGTTGTCGCCATCGGAGACTACGACGTCGTGAAGCACACGGTGGACGAGACTGGGCTGATCAACGTGTTACTATTGAATCACGCTGTGTTTGTGGCACTTATGGTGGTGGTGGTGGTAGTGAGGGTGCAAATGATAAATTTTAATTTCTGATGATACGTCTTTTTAATTGTTGTATTAGTGAGGACTATGGTTGGTGGTGTTTTAAGGTTAGGCAGTTTGTTGTTGACGATAAATGAGTTATGATATATTTCGTAGATGATCACTTTTACTCTGCTTGGATGAAAATGTTTTTAGTTTCGAATTATAATTTTTTTTAAAAAATTTTGAATAATAACTTATTAATTTCCTAATGACTTTCTAATAGTCCATTTCGAGTATTGATTAAAAAATTATATTAAAATATAAAATAATAAAATAGAAATGAATATTTAACGCCGATGTTTGTTGTTTAAAAATTAGAATTTTTGAAATAATTAGAAAATGAAAAGGGAAAAATCAGAACATTTCATTTTCACTGCTATAAGATTTGGACGTATCCCAAACTCCCAAAAAATATGAGGGATCGAGGAAGCTTACTTCCATTTTTATTTAATTTAAAAATACATGTTTTGGTTCTTGACAATTATTTCCACCAATTAATAAAGGTGAAATTCATGTTGACCATTACAAATTGGTTTATATACATATACATACGAGGCTTCCTCCCTCTCTCTATCTATCTATCTATCTATATAATAATTGTGAGTCCATATTTGTATTGGATTTTATTTTCATGATATATAAAAATTAAAATTTATATTGTAAAGGAATTTAATCTTTGTATCCATTTACATCTTACTAAATAACTACATATTGTGTGTTTTTTTTCCTCTCTTTCACATAAAAAAAATCATAAATTATTTACTCTATTTCTCTCCCTTTCAATATGTACGCTCCATACATTTTCAAAGTAAACACCTTGGAAATTTACAATAACTAAGACAACTTGAGAAATTATACTGACTTTGTTAACTTGGGGAACAAGCCAGATGACTAAACTCGATCTCTCAATATAAAGAGAGCAGCAAGAGTGACACTAAACACAACACAAAAATGGCAGATTTGAAGTTACATGGATTTTGGTATAGTCCCTATACTATGAGGGTGGTATGGACCCTCAAGTTGAAGGGCCTGTCATATGAGAACATTGAGGAAGATCGTTCCAACAAGAGTCCTCAACTTCTTGAATACAACCCTGTGCATAAGAAGGCACCAGTGCTTGTTCATGATGGAAAACCCATTTGTGAGTCCATGATCATTGTTGAATACATTGATGAGTTATGGCCACAGAATCCATTGCTGCCTCATGATCCCTATCAGAGAGCTCAAGCAAGGTTTTGGGTTGCATATTCTGAACAGATGGTAATAAGCTTTTAGAAATGAATATTCATGTGTTTTCTTAGGGCTTTCATCAACTTTATGGATACGATTAGACTTTTTCATCAACACTGTTAGCAAGAAATTTTTGGAACTTGATCTTAACAATATTCTAGCTTTCCATTTTTTTCTTATTCTAATTAACTTTGTACTATATTATAATTTTCTATGCACAAACAGATAACTGTTATAACAGTTATTATTATTATTATTATTGATTCAATGTTGTCAATAATTAATGGATTAACGTTTATACTAGGTTCCTGTGATACCAGCAATCGTCTTTAGTACTAATGTTGAAGAGAAAGAAAAGGCTGTAGAGAAGATCTGGGAACATTTCAAAGTACTTGAAGATCATTGCTTAGCTGATAAGAGGAAATTCTTTGGTGGGGACAAAATTAACATTGTGGACATAGCTTTGGGAGCGCTTTTCTTCTTTTTTATCACTATAGAAGATTTTAAACAAGTGAAGATCCTAGTTGCTGAAAAGTTCCCTCTCCTGCATGTATGGTTTGATAATTTCATGAATGCCCCAATCATCAAAGAAAACATCCCTGATAGAGAGAAAATTTTGGCTACTATAAAGCCTATCTTCGAGAGGAGGTTGGCATCTTCCTAAGAAGTCATCAATCATCATCACTATTATGTGCTTGCAGCTTGCTCCTTGATATTACCAAATACCAACCTATAGTTGTGTTTGTCTTATTTGTGCTTGTAAGGTATAATAAAAGTTTGTATTTCCCGAAATAATTTAGGTTGGGATATATTATGCTGCATGAGTGGATTTGAACAAGTATTATAAAAAGAGTCACATGTATAAATTAGTATTTTTAATAATTTATTTTAAAGCCTATAAGAGTATTTCTCATCATATTTAAAATATGCACTAAACAAAATTTTGGGGTTTGCATAATGGCTGATGCAAGCGCTTACGACAGCAGTGCAAATAATGGATGATTAAAACCTTTCGATGATATTTTTTTAACTTTGACATTTCAACGTCGGAAAGTAAATTCTATATAAGCAAAAGCAAAAATTCGAGTATAGAAGTAAAAATTATATTAAAATATGAAATATAAAATAGAAATGAATATGAAACACCAAAGTCTGTTGTTTAAAAATTAGAATTTTCGAAATACTAAGAGAATGAAAATCAGAACACTTCATCTTCACTACTATAAGATTTGGACGTACCCCAAACTCCCAGAAAAAAAAATATATGAGGGATCGAGTAAGCTTACTTCCATTTTTATTTATATATAAATAAATGTTTTGGTTCTTGGCCCGCACTTTATAGCATCAAATGAGTTCAATTAATAAATGTAAAATTCATGTTGACCATTACGAATTTACAATAACTAAGACAACTCGAGATATTATATTGAATTTGTTAACTTGGTTAACAAGCCAAATGACTAAACTCTCTCAATATAAATAAAGAGAGCAGCAAGAGTGAGGAGGTGACACACACAAAACACAGAAATGGCAGATTTGAAGTTACATGGATTTTGGTATAGTCCTTTTACTATGAGGGTAGCATGGACCCTCAAGTTGAAGGGTCTATCATATGAGAACATTGAGGAAGATCGTTTCAATAAGAGTCCTCAACTTCTTGAATACAACCCTGTGCATAAGAAAACTCCAGTTCTTGTTCATGATGGAAAACCTATTTGTGAGTCTATGATCATTGTTCAATACCTTGATGAGTTATGGCCACAGAATCCATTGGTTCCTCATGATCCCTATCAGAGAGCTCAAGCAAGGTTTTGGGTTGCATATGCTGATCAAATGGTAAGATTTAGAAACTAATATTTATGTGTTCTGTTAGTTTTCATAAACTCTTCGAATACAAACTCAACGTTAACAAGAACTTTTGGGACTTGATCCCTAACAAGATTCTAGCTTAAAAAGTTATTTCTTATGCGAATTTACTCTGTACCATATCATAATTAGCTATGCACAAAAGATAACAATCCTTATTATTATTCAATGTTGTCAAGAATTAATGGATTAATGTTTATACTAGGTTTCTGTACTGCCAGCACTCCTCCATAGTACTAGTGCTGAAGAGAAAGAAAAGGCCGTAGAGAAGACCTGGGAACATTTCAAAGTCTTTGAAGATCATTGCTTAGCTGACAAGAGGGAATTCTTTGGAGGGGACAAAATTAACATTGTGGACATAGCTA
>JASCZI010120887.1:83934-143447 GCA_036250425.1 Stylosanthes scabra | reverse complement strand
AGCTGGCGGGTCATCGAGCTCGGCGGTAGGTGGTACAGATGTGATACCCTGCTCGCCCATCCACGTCGCCGCGCCGGAGGCAGCTATGCAGTTGGATGGGAATTGCAAGGAGGATTCCGACGAGGATTTCATGGGCGACGACGGCGACACAAGCGAAAGCTCGGACGGATCGGAGTTTGTGCCCGAGTCTCAGTGTCGGCGGGATTTTATCCTCCTCGCACCCGCCCCGATTCCGGACCTGTCCTCAGTGAGTAGTCATTTCCACACCCTATACCTGGATGATATGGCTGAGGTTCCGAGGGAAGGAATCGGCGGCGGCGGTGATGACTATGATGTAGAGGGTGGATAAATAATAAACAAAAACAAATGGTGTGAAGAATATAGCTAACCAGGGCTCCCGCGATGTAAGTCTTCTCCTTCCGGCGGAACAGGGGCTGCCTGCGCATCGGGCCCGGCCCCGCCCGCTGTTCGTCGCGATTATCTTCCCGCGACTGCCTTCTAGAACGTTCCCGGGGAGCCATGGTTTCACACTCAAGAGTCAGAGAGAAATTTTTGGAGGAGTGTGAAAGGGAGCGAAAAAAATGAGTTCTAAATGAATCATTTTCGCTGCACCCTTTATATAGAGTGCGTTACTCTATTTCCGGGCTCTGCACACTCGGAATAGGGTTTACACCATTTCCGGACTATGCAGTCCCGGAATTGGTTCAGGTTATATAGTTTGAACCAATTCCGGGACTGCGTAGCCCGGAAATGGTGTAAATCCTATTCCGGATGTGCAGAGCCCGAAAATAGGAAGGCTCACCTATTACGGTAAATACCCCCATGCGTGCCTAAAACGGTAAATTTAGTTTTTTTTTATTTATTTAAAAAAAAAATCCTAACATTCACCCGTATATATAATAATAAGAATGTTACGTCTAAAAAAAAAAATAGCTACTAACTTAATTAGAATGTATTTTTTTATAAACATAGATATTGTTTAACTAAGTTTTAAGTATATTATTTTATGTTTTAACAAGTATTTTATTTAAATAACTAATTATTATTATTATTATTTTAAATCCTACCTCATGCTTTCTATTCATAGATTAAGATTAGGCTAAGCACCAACAAATTAAACATACATCTTTTCCACTTTAAAATATTTGGCAAAATTAAAATTACCATATATAAATAATTATTTAATATATTTAGATTTAGCTATATATGTTATACATCCTTAGTAGTAATGTACCAAAATTTCAACTTATGATATTTCAAAAAGCTAAGAAAATTAAAGCAACTACATTACACATATATATCTGTGTCTTCTAATATAATAATTAAACTAAAAGCAACATTATATTATGATATTATTATATTTAATTAGTTGAGTTAGTTCCTTAATGGAAGAAACTCAAAAAACTGGTCACAGCTCATGACTTCTTCCATGGACGCAGTGGCACAAACCTTGCTGGATTTCCTCTCGGAGAAAGAAACGATGCCATTATTACCTTCATCATGATCATTGTTCTTGTGAACTGGAAAAAGCTCAAGGGTACGAGCATCCGAGGAGGAATTGAAATTTTGTTTGAGGTTGTTGTTATGATGTTGAAGATGATGAGGAGTAGTAGTACTACTTAGAAGTTGAATGTTATGAGTTATCTGTGAAGCTACAGAAGTAGTTGCAGCTATGTTAATGGTGGAGGGAATGTTGAAGTAGGAAGCCATGTTTTGGCACTTAGCCTGTCTCTCAGATCTGTTTCTCCTCAAAACTCTCTCTTCAAATTCATTATTATTATTCCAACCATTTGATCCCTTTTCTGATGATGATATTTCAATACATTCCTGAAAATTATATGCATGGTAAAACTTTATGTTAAAAAAAAAAAGGGCTTATAATAAATATATAAATAAATAAAAGAATGATTGTGTCATTTTGTGTGTGTCTGTGTGAGTTTGAGTGAGAGTGAGAGTGAGAGAATTCATTCACAACTCCAAGAAAGTGTCTGAAAACACTATAGCAAGAAACAACTCCAACTGAAAGTTTATAAAAACAGCTTTTCAGGCATCTTTTTTCTTTCCATTTTCTTCTTTCCTTCTAAATTCATTCCACATCTTTATTTAATTTCCTTCCTTCTTTGTAAAATATTTTATTTATATAATATAGGAAAAGAATCCGTATTTGTTCTAATATTTTTCACAACCATAATTGCTGACAAAATTTACTTTTATTTTTGTCAATATTTACATAACATAAATATTTTTTATAATATTATATGTACATTTATTTTGAACAATTAAGTTCAATTAAATCATCTTTTTTATGTTAAATAGAAAACTATTTTAATGTCAAATAATATAAAAGTAGCACTGAAATGAACTTTTATTTAATATTGAAATAATCTTCTATTTAAAATAAAATAAATAACATCAAATTTAAATTGACTAAAAGATATTAACAAAAAATATTGATAAAAAAATTATATACTAAAAGACAAAGAGTAGATTTAAATTATATAATGATGTTTATTTTGGGTATCATATGGGTTAAAGAAAGGTAAAAAAATGTGTGTAAGTTGTAGTGTGGATTCAAGGGAAGAGTAATTGCAGACCTGAAATGCATGTCCAGCATTGCAGTTAGAAGTGGATGCCCACTTCTTTGTCTCTTTAACTTCACAACCTGTCTCTTTCAACCCTGTACCCAAAATCCAAAACACACCAAATTCAACATCAATTCCTTCCATACTTAAAATATCATATAAAACTAAAACCTTTCTCTCTCTCTCTCTCTTTTATGTAATCATCAGTGTAAGGATGATAAGCAATACAGGAATCTTTTGACCACTAAAACAACCTTCAGTACCTCCCAAAACCTAATCATATCTGTATAATAAAATTTATTTATTTATTTATTTTTATGTAATTTCCTATAAGATCTATTACCATTATCATACCGTAGAATGTAATTTTAATGTAACTACTATAGTTTATACTTAATAACCTAAAATCAATACATACACACAACAAATTATGTGTGTGAAGTCTCTGCATCTTCAGATAATATCACGACAAAATGTTGGGGTAGAGGTGGGGGATGATAGTGATATATATGTGTGAGGGAATAAAATGTTGATGATTGTTTGAACGAAAATGTTTTTAGGTGAATGATTGAATATATTTAACTAAATATATCTTACTAAATCATCTAATGATTCACAATATTATCTTCGCATAAAAATATTCTATTAATTGGGGGTGAGGATAGAAGGATAAATTTCATATAAAAACTATGAATGAAATTTTAACATTATATATATGATGCGATGTTTTTATGTGGGGTATTATTAGGGTAAAAGAATAGGGAGAGGGAGAAAAAAAGTTGTTATGGACAAACTTTAGGGGTGCAAATACATACACATGCAGATTCATATAACATATTTGTCTGTAACATTTTTACTTCTAACCAAATCATACATACCCTCAGCTTCACGTGAATATATATGATACTGAAAATATGTTTAACTCAACTATATCTAACAAACCGTCTCCGTATGAAGACATAATTAATTAGTTACTTTTTAATTAATTACCTTTGGTAGAAGAAGCAGCCATGCTTTCCTCCATCTCGCGGCGGCGGCGCTTCTGGCGCTCCCTGGCCTTGTGATTCTGGAACCAGTAGAAGACATTCTTGCCTTCGATCTTGCCGAAGCGTCGCAGCTGAGAGGCTATCTGCTGGATTTGCTCCGCAGATGGAGTCTTGGTTCCTTGCCTATACAGTTCCTCAAGAACCAATAACTGAATCGGCGTTGGACTCCACCTTGTCCCTTGCTGATGATGATGATTATGAGATTGCACATTATTATTTGTTCCTTGCTCTACGCCACCATAGCCTGCAACACACAAATCAAATAACTTATATATAATATCTGCATGAAAAATTTAGATTATCATCGATTTTAACTTATTTTCATCATCACTTCTAGCCATCAGCTCTCAACGTTTTTAATTTAAAATTTTTTACATTATACTTTAACCAACATTATTTTAATATTGATGGCTAAATAATAGTTAAAATAAATTAAAATTAATGACCATGTAGTGTACTTACCAGGATGATGGTGGTGGTGACTGAGAGTGAGGAGATGGTTACAATGGTTGCAAATACAATAAGGGTGTTTTGGAGTTGCAACAATGGAATCAAGAAGTGTTGTTGTTAAGGAGTTTGAAGGAGGAGGAGTAGTAGTAGAAGAAGTAGTAGTGGGAGAGTGGAAGAGGTTAGAGAATGAAGAATGAGACATGTTAGAGAGAATGAAACTATAACAAAGTTAATTATTACTAGACAGTGTTGTTGTTGTTGTGAAAAGATAGTGGAGATGAGAACACTGTATTTATAGGAACTTTAATTTATTATTAGAGTTAAGAAACTAAGAAAGAATTGAAGCAGTAATAACAATAATAACAAAGAGTAGTGTTGGTAGTAAAAGCTTTAGTTGAAGCAGCAAGCAACAAAAGTGATGAGTTGAGTTGACCAATCTATAGTAGTAGTAGTAACAGACATAGAGAAACAAGATCAGAGTGTTGCAATGCAAAATTCATCAAAGAAAATGTGCAGGTAGGTGAAAGAAAAAATGATGAAAGCGATAGATGGCTGGGACGGAAAATTAAAGTGTGGAATTCTTATGAGAGATTTGGAGAGTGTGTGTGTCAATGAATAATTTGAAAAAAAGGTGCACAGAACATGATCATCATGATGTCTTCTTACTTATTAAAAGTTGCTTCTTCCCCATGTATCAATATATATCTCTCCTTTAAAAAAAAAATAAAATTCATAAGAGGAATTGTTATTTTTTTCTCTCTCACATACACAAACTACTTTTTTTTTTTTTTTGAGATCATGTAAAGAAGAAACACATGTTATTATATATATATAGTGGGAGGTTCTAGACTACTACTAGCTATACTTTGATTTTGTCTTGTATCTTGACACAGTTCAAACACTGTAATACTGTATAGATATATGTGTGCAATCCACATTTTTGAACAAACACAACTTTTTTAATTAACACCTAGATTTAGAAATAAAGAATATAATCATATGTCTAAAATATTAGTAAAAAAAGAATAATAAAAACTCCAAACATATTGTGATAAACCTATATATATTTATGTGCTTACAAAAACTTTTTTTTTCTATTTGCATACATGTATATTTCAAGAAGTTGTGTTTATATAATTGAAAGAGATTTATTTGGAATTTGAAAAAGTTATTTTCCTAATAATCAACCCTAAATACAGGTGTTGTTTAATAAATTTTTATGTAATTTTGTATTTTAAGATTTATTTTGTATGGGTATTGTTCTTTGAGTTTTTTGTGTGGTTGTTTAGAGAAAGAAAAAGTATAGATAATCAATATTTTTTTAACAAATAGTCGGTCAATAAAAAATAAAATATCCATATATAACTACTGTTTATAGAACATCATAATGAAAATCAGTGGAACATTCATAACTTTTTTAAAAATAAAACATGCGAAATCTAAAGTAACCAACAATAGAAATAGAACATTCGAAACCTAAAGAAATAGAACATCCAATTTAAATTTTTGGCTAATATTGACTGAATTTTTATTGGTTATCTAGTATTATTATTGCTTAAAATTAGAGATACATAGAAAATAAAAAAAAAATTATATCTTATTTAATAGTTAATACAATGTGAATATAATATATTTTTTTTTATTTAATTATATTGAGAGAGGGAGAGAGAGAGATATTATTTAGAGAAAAGGTTGGGTTTGCTTGAGTAGGTGAATAAAACATATAAATGAGTGTAAGGGGGCCCAAGGTGCATTTTCCATTAACCCTTGATTATTCCTTTTCAATTCTTTCCAAATAAAGCCTCTACTTTAAGCATATCATTGCAAAATACCAGAATGGAACCATTCACTTTTAAAGTCCTTCAAATCCGTAACTCTTTTCTATCTTCCTTCTTGACGTTTTCTTAATCTTCTAACGATTCTATGCCTTTGCAGTAATAGAATCTCTTCCATTAATCATTAATCCTAAACAATACAAACACATGCAACTATAACAAAATAATATGTCCTCCTCACAAAACCGGATTCAAATATCTCGTTATATTATATGGATGCGTTAACTCAGTATCCAACAATAAACCTTTTAAGTAAATTATATTTAATATTCGATCCGTTAGTTTAGAAGATAGTATTGAAAAAAAATTCGCACAAAAGATTTTAAAATATTTTCTCATTAATAAAAATTTTCAAAACCATATTTTTGAAGAACTATATATAGTAAATTATTTTTTCTTTCTTTCTTTTTATTTTTTTATTTTTATATGTTTTTATAAATCTTTGTATAAGTCCTATAGGATTTTAGTTAAAGTAACGTACAAGTAGGGCTGGAAATGAGTAAAGCCAACTCGAGCTCGACTCATTAACAGCTCGATAAGTTGAGTTTGTGAGGTGGTGAATTAAGCTTGAGCTTGAGTTTGAGCTTGAAAATTAAATGAGCCGAGTTTAAACTTGGGTAAGCTCAGCTCATTAGCTCGTGAGCCGGCTCGAATATATATACATACTTAGTTATATATTAAATTATTAATATATAATTTCAAAATATAAAGTAATAATTATTTATTAGGTGATATTTTATATATGCGAAAATATTTGTAACTAATAATTAGTTAAACTAATATTAGCCAAACTGAAAATAAGGATAGAATAATAATTATATATTATATTCGTGTTATTTGAGCCAGTTCATGAGTTCGAACAAGCTCGTGAGCTTTTATTGAGTCGAATTTGAGCTTAAGAAATAGGCTCGAATATATATTAGTAACCTGTGCAATATATCTAATTTTGATTCAAATATTTCAGTGTAATTACTCTCTAAAATCTGACATGAAACATGGAGTTGGAGGAGCCGAATTGAATCTGTTAAAAACATAAATGAGAGTTTATAGATTAACAACAAACTTGTACGGATAACTTTATTATGCAAAATTAATTACTATTGTATGTGGAGGTAGGAAAATAAAATGAGATTTCATGATTTATCCATATATATGAATAAAACTGCCAACTGCAACCTTTAATTGGTTGTCATCTTTCAGTGTCAAAACTTAACAATAATAAGTTTGCGTGTTGAAAGTTGAAAGATTTAGAAGGTACTATTACTATGCTGCATATGCTTAACATACATTCATTGTAAAGCCAAAAGAAACTTTATGGTACACCATCATTAAGGCATTGCATCACACACCGCGTAACTTATTAACTCACGTGTCTGTCCTCTTACCCAACATAAACGCCTAGAATAATTCATATAACAGTATAATATTGTTGGAATCACATAAAAGAAAAAAAAAATTGTTGGAAAAAATATACATGTGTGATTGTTCATATAATATATTTTTTACTTTTCTTATTAAATTTGTACATATAATGTATCTTTTACTTTTTTAAAATTAAAGTTGTAATTTAATTTTTGTGTATTTTTAGTAAAAAGTAATTTTATATGTATTATTATTAATAGGGTAATACCACCACATCACCAAAAATAAATATATAAATGATTATATCTAAAAGAATGAATATGATTAGACAAATATAAATATATGTATAAAACGACATTATACATAGAAAGATATTAAAATTAAACTCTTAAATTTAAGATAAATAATATTATGACATGGTCGTATTTTAAATCTCATTTTTTCTTGTTACATATTTAATATTTATGATTTAGGATTTATAATGATGTAAGATAAAAAGGTCATTTCAAAAAAAGTTAATTAAACAAAAAAGTTGCCCCATTGAATGAATCTATAATTCAAATTTTTGGATCAAGATCTCTAAAGTGAAAAAAATTAGTAAAATAAAAAAGTAAAGGCTTAGTTATCATATTGAATTAAGATAGCATGACTCGTATATAATAGAAGTTATACATATTTAATGGTGATTAACTTTCTGCTTTATCACTTTACTATAGTATTTTTTATTTTAGAAAATCAAAATTCCAAATATTTATTTTTACAACAACTCCAAATAAACTCAGTACGTACAAAGCCAACTAAAGAAAAAATAGTTTCTTCCTCTAGCTCTCATATCAATCTCTTTCTCTTACTTAGAATTCGTATATTTGTTCATATTTTAAATGTTCTTAATTTTCAAAATTTTAAATTATTTTTTTAATATTTACAAAGGGATGAAAGTTAGTTGTAATACTACCTACCAAGATTTTTTTTCATGAAAATCAACCAAGCCAGTCACAACCTCAAACAACAAAAATGCATTGTCTAAAATTGATGCAATGTTGTGTCTCACAACTTAATTGGAAGAAGCTGATTAATTAACTCATGAGTGAAAATAATGCGTAGTAGGGTTTGGTAGTGCATGTTTCCATGTTCCCCGACCACACAAAAAAGTAGAGATAATTTTGATGAATTATTATGTTCTTTTTTTTTTCTTCTTTCTTTTGAGCAGTTAATTATTCAATTATTACTTGTACTTGACACAATAACATTATTACATTACATAGACATACATCATGTTGGGTATATAGTAGAGTGTCACATTGAAAATACCTGGTTGGATGTATAAGAGGAAAAATAATAATAAGAGACACTTAATTTAATGCTAGGGATCATGTGACCTCAGTTTGAAAGACATGTTTCACACAAACACGAACACATCGCTGTTGAATTGGATGTAAGCTATGACCTCATATGTTGTAGGGGTTATCATTATCAACGTGCACCAAGGATGAAGATGTACCATATATTATTGGAAGCGTTTTCTGTGTGTCTGGAACATGGGTGCTGTTGTGTTTTTAGTCGTTATTTTTAATTGATTTTAATTATAAAATATATATGAAAAAGTTTTAGTAGCCGATATTAAAGAGACAATAGGAAGCTAACATTATTTTTTTTCCTTTTACCACCCATTATTTCCGGAGTTACATTTATTGACTCCTTATTGATCTCCTAACGTTGGTTCCATAGCATTATTTAATGTATATATATGATTAAGATTAACGCGGCTAAAAATACAGAAATATCTATGTTTTCGGATATACTCAAAACGTTTCCTATATTATTATTGGGGCTTTTTCAGTATAGATTTAAATGGTATAAATCGAATTTTATTAGAAATATATAAAAATTATGGTAACTATTGAGGTGCATTTAATTTTATGTGAAGTTACTTATTAAAAAGTATTAAATTACTTAATATATTTGATTAAATGGCCATTTAACTACTTAAAATATCAACTTTTCATAAAGTTAATGGTAGAGGAGTTTTTACTAAGGACTATATTTATATTTTATTTTAATTTTTATGGAATATAAAAAATAAAAATTACATTATAAAAGAATTTTTTATTATTTCTATGGTACCGAAGAACTTCTTCTTTTGTTATTATTATTATTTGTAACCACTTTCTCTTCAAAATGCAGCGCCATTAACATATGTGTTTGTGTTTCATCTTTCACTGTACAAATTAAATGTTTGGGAAAATGTAAAAGAATGGTGAAGCCAGCTATATTTATGTTCTCTACTAACTGAAAACATTATAAATGAGTGGGAACAATTTGTTTGTGTCAATTAATGATCTCAAGCAATATAATGTTACATCTTACAAGGACACGAAATCAATCGGTCTCATCAATATAAAAATATATATTAGAATAATATAAAATAAATACATGTTTACTATTATAATAAAATTAGTTTTATAAATAATGTATTTGTTATATTCACATTTATAATAGTTAAAAATATAATCATTTATGAATAATCATTTGAACAAAAATTATAAAAAATTGTAGCAATTACTGATTTTTTTTTTATATTCATTAAAGTTTGATATTGTTATGAATAAATTTGATTATTCTATATTTCTCTCATATAAATATTTTAACTATTTTACTGCAAAACATTTGATCATTTTAACAGTTAGTTGATCACTTTATTAAAAAATATGAAAAATACATATAAATAAATACACACTCACACATATACTTGATTTTGATATTTAATTTAAAATTAATTTATAAAAATATAACGTAAGAAATAATCTAAGATTGTAAATAATATTTCTTGAGGGGGAGCTTTTTGCGGCCTGTTACTGACATGGGAAGCTGGCTTCGAAGAGGTTTACTGCAAGACTGATTATCATGAGGCTTACGTTCTATTAAAGGATTTATATACTCCTCACTGGAGTCAGGAGAGCGCGCTAATCTCGAGGATTCAAGATATTTTACTCTGGTCTTGGAGAGTAGAGCTAAATCTTATTCAGAGGACTGCTAACCGGGTAGCCGATGCTTTGGCCAAACATGCAACCATCAATGGAGTGCATTACGCGGAATGGCTATCACCTTGGGAAGACCTCAGGGACCTTATCAATCTTTGATGTCACTCTTAGCTAGTTCATAGTTCTCTAGCGTGTTTTTTCTTTCTTTTAAATTTTCAGTCACCAAAAAAATACTGAATATATATTTGATGACGCAGTATTCTGTATTTTGAAAGAAAAAAAAATCCCAGATAAACTGAACCTGATATTTGTTTATTGAATTATAATGATGTAGGTCCGACCCAATCATGTGGTTCACTCTTGTTTTATTATGCATGGTTTCATGTACATGCATGTTGTTGTTCCGACTTGAAACTAAGTCTTATACTTAAATGACTACATAGTCAAGATATATATACATATGCACATGTACATGTAATACATAATGATGTAAACATAGTGTTTCACATTCTTCACAAATGATGATAGTGGGCCTAATTTGAATTCTCCAAATCTGTGTTCTTTTACAACTATTACAAATATAACTATTGATGTATGTATAACTCTTCTTATCACTTTAATGTTATAGAAGAAATAAAATTGTAATATGATATCATAATATTTATAACTGAAAAAAATCTAGGATTTAATCTTTATTGACAAAATTATAAGAATTTCAATATCACCAAAATTGGAAAAAAAAAATCTACACAACAATTAACACACAAACTAAAAAAAAAATTCTTATTTTAACAGATATATACGTTGAAGATATAATTATTCATATATTTCGAACATTTAGAAAAAGTGATATTCTGTCACATACTCTTCTAAAAGATATATTTGACTGCTTAGTTATTATTTAATTACAATATCTTAATTATCTTTCCTTTTGATGTAGAGTATTATTGGAGATGAAAGAGACATTATATATATTCATAGCTAGGAACTAATTAGGAGGAAGTAACATTCATTGTTGTAGCAAAAGCTTTATTAATTTAGTTGGAGCAGCAACCAACAACATTCAAATTTCAAAATAAACACACAAGTTTAAACGGAAATAGTAGAAAGCATGGACAATATGTAAATATTAATTAACCTTTTATTAATAACTTTTATATCAAATGAAAAAAAATAAATAAAAATGGTTAGAGTAGAGAGTAATAAGTACTTAGTTTAATTAATTTACATAATGCATGTATCTATTGTTCTTTACTCAGTCCACTATATGTGTTTTAGAATTTAATATTGATACAGCTATAGTAAAAGGAAATTAAAGCAATTTTATATATATTCAAGTAACATCATGTTAATAAAAAAATAATTACTTTTTATATTGTCTGCGTAAATAATCATATAAAAAAACAAGTGTAACTAAACATTCATGAAAAAGCACATGAACTCTCTCACTCCCTCTCTAGCTAGTAGTAGGTATGAAAATTCATGACAGTTGTTATTCTACCTCAAGAAGCAGCAAGATATAATTCAAATTATTGGCTCACTCTCATAACTTTGTGTGAATCCATGAATTGGGTTTAATTAAAGCGACTCTAGCATATATACCAAGATTTCTCTGAATACGTTGTATAATATAATTATTATAATAATAATAATAATGTAGACTACATACTACTGTAGTATCTGGTATGATATGTTTTCACATTGTATAAATATTAATATCAATCAATTAATATGCAGTATGTGAAGGTGACAATACTTCAGTTTTAGCCGTAAAAATTAAACACATGCAACCCTTCTGTGCCAACATGTAATATAATCAAATTAAAAAAATGTAGTAGTCTACAGACACATGCCCAACTTCTCGCCCAAATTGATACTTAAAATTTGAGATTAAATATAGTAAACTTTTGACAAACATGTTTAGGAAAAAAATGAATCTTTTCTATCTTTCAAACTTGGGAATTTTACGGTTTGGAGAATTTTTTCCTTTGGAAATGGCTGAAAATGGGGACAACATTTTGAACATTAAAAAAATAAAATAAAATAATTAGTATTGACTCAAATCTAAGATAAATATAAGGGGAAAACAATATCATTGAGAATCCTCAATACATTCAAAGAAAAATCAAAACAAAATCAATAATCAGTAATTGAAATTTGGCTTTTGAGTATTTACTAAATTAAATTGTATAACAAATGTACCACTATTGTGCATGGCATCCAAAAGTGCCGTACATATCTAAAGAACCCGGATGCAGCTCTCTCTACGAGACAGGTGATACTGGCAACAGGACCTTAAGCCTGATCTATATTGTGTCTTGTTAGGTTAGGCTTGATTTATTAAAAATATTTTTAAAAAATTAAATAAATATAAAAACTTTTTTATATATATAGGTCAAGTTTGAGCCATAAAAAAAAGTCTTTTAAGCTTAATAGATTGACCTATTTGTTTTTCTTTATAAAAATATACTATAAAAATATATATCTTTTAGATGTAAAACAATTGTTTTGTTTTATGTTAGGCAAATCCATAATTTCAATTGATAGCAATCCGATTTATACAAGCCTCATTAAGTCATAAACCTACTATTTACACCATATCAATTATTGAAATTTTTAATTGGGCTAGCTGATTCAAAATTAAAAAAAAAAAAAGAAATATTGAAGAAAAAAATTCGTTACAGACTCAAATGACAAGCTTAAGGCCATGCCAGACAAATAACGTAGACCAAACCAGACAAATAACGCAGACCAGATCAAAAACAGGTAAAGTTATGCAGGCTAACCCTATTAAACTAAAGCCTAACCTTGTCACACCCCTAACTGCCAGTTGAACCAAGCTTGCGGTGTCCGTATAGCTCGGTGGTAAGGAGAATGGTCTTCCAAGTCGAGTATCCGATTTCAAAGCTAGATTTAAGTGATGATCTTCTAAGTTTTGTAAAATTCGATAGTGGCCGAATAATGAATATATTAAGTATGCGAGTGTATAAATGGTTCAGTAATATCAATCCTTAGATGTACCCAAATTTACAGCCCAAAAAAAAAAAAAAAAAAAGAGAAGATGCACCCAAAGTTGGATACTCTACTGGACTCTATAATGCAAAATAGACATAACTCTTTCCTCCCACTTCACGTGGTGGTTCTGGCCTTCTGGGAGTCATACTGGTTGAGACAAGCAGAGGAGATATAACGACTCGAATCAAATGAGATTATTTTTGTGTCATAGTTTTCTCTTTATATATAATTCATAAGACTTTCTTTTTTATTTTCGTTTACCATACTCAATAAGTCAATTACTAAACTGTGGCAGATCAATTGTTTAGACTTTTGATGCCCTTAATTTTGGGCCAATTTGATGCTTTTTTCTAACAAAATTGGGAGATGAAATGGGCTGGATGGGCTCCCCGAGACCCATAGCTGTATAGCATATCCTGTGTTAATTAAGGCAAACTAGCCCATTTATACCAAATAAAAAAAGAAACTCGGCATGTCATGGCAGCCAGGGAAGGCTACACAATTACAGAGAAGAAAATTCGCCGTGACCAGAAAAATATATAAAAAAAAAAATAAACAGAGAAGAAAATTCATCTGCATCTAAATTCTAAAGTAAAACCCTTGCCAGCAGTTGTCCAAAAAAATTTAGAAGGAAAAATTATTAAAACTACCCATAAAAATTTCGAACGCTGGCAAAATTATCCATGAAAGAAGGAAAAGAACTTTCTACCCACGAAAGATGGATTCCGTCTGACAAGTCTAGCCAACCATTAAGTTATTGTTAACACTGTTAAGTGTGCGTGCCGCGTTAGAAGTTTGAAGTTATGTGAAGAGTTGGAAAATTAGTATAAGTTATAGCAATGAAAGATGTAATAATTCTGCATCTAACAAACAAGAATTGGTATAACAAGTTGTAGCAAACATCTACCACCACCACTACTGCTATTTCATTACACCTACTTCATTCAAAATCATGAAACCATAGTATTCATAGCACTGCCACCACTAACACTACACACCACTGAATCACACTGATCTTTCTCTATGAATCAATGGACTCTCATGTCCTACGCTTTCGCGCAGCCTCCAAACCTCTCTGGTTTCCTCTCCTCTTCATTATCAGCAATATACTCCTTCATGAAGCAAGCCAGAATGCCGAATGATCAGCATGCCTTTAAAAAAAGAAAAAGAAAAAAATAAACATAAGACACGAGCTACGGTGGGAGTATCTTCGAATCAGGGTATGGTAACGAAGGGAGACTTACCGGGTCAGAGGGAGAGAGGCGGCTCCTAAGCACGGGAAGGTAACCGCCACCGCGAGGAAGGAGTGCAGAGGACGCAGCACCACCGCCTGCGACGACGACGTCACACCAAACAGGACTTCTTGCACCTGGACGACGAGCACACAGAACACGGCGACGGAATCGAAGGAGCGATGGTCAAGGCGAAGGGGCTATCTTCGTTAAGGTGTGGGTTAGGGATGGCAATGAGGCAAGTCGGGACGGGTATTCAAGTACTCATACCCAAACTCAAATCTACGGGTATTTAAATTTTAGCCCCATATCCAAACCCACGGGAATAAACTGCCCCATACCCAAACCCACGGGTATCTATAACATAAGTAAATTAAATTAAATTACTCAATAAAATTATTCAATATCTAATAAAATACTTTAGAAATATAATTAATTATAAATAATATATATTTATTTGCAACATGACAACAATATAATCATTTTAAACCAAGAGAATTAAATTTAAGATTTTTTTAAACTAAAATTACCAAAACAACCATCTAAATATTATTAAATATCTAAAAAATCAAACTAAACTATGTATATACGTATATGAGGCGGGACGGAGCGGATAACAGGACGGAACAACCAATACCCATACCCGTCCCATACCCACGCGACCGCCCCAAATACCCGCTCCATTCGGGGTGGGGCAGATCGGGACGGGACGGGCCAGATTGCCATCCCTAGTGTGAGTGAGTGGGATAGTGGGTGAATTTCTCAATGGGTGTTCAATTGAGCGAAGGAGTGTATGAGTGAATGGGGGTGATTAGGGATTTTAAATTCACCTCCAATTCTATTTTGACCTAACAGTGAATAAAAAAATTATAAATTTGTTATAAATTCACCTCCAATTCACTTAACGTTTGGTTAGATTTGTCAGACGAAACCCATCTTTTAAGGGTAGAAAAAATTTTTCGTAGAAAATTTTTTTCCTTCTTTTATTGGTAGTTTTGTCAGCATTCAAAACTTTCATGGGTAGTTTTGGTAAGTTTTCCAATTTAGAAAAAAAAAAAAAAAACCCTTTGCCAGCAGCACAGCAGATCTATTGAACTTAATAACTTCTGCACAATTATTTACCGTTCATCACTTCATCCATTAGAAGCAAAATTAGGAACTGTAATGAAAGTAATAAGCAAACCTGTACATTTACAGTTCATATATTACAGCTTAAATAAGGCCGATGAAAGCCTTTAGATTGAACTTATTAAGTTATTTGCTATACACTCATAACATCTTTTAAAACACACTGATAGCAAACAAAGACGTTAGTTTAATCCTAATCAAGAAGGCGAACGGGGTAATTAGCTTAGCATTAGCCACTCAACGAACATATTCTTTCCGGGTAAAAAAACAAAGAGAAGATTGGAATTGGATTACCAAAAGTTTCAATCAATCGAAATTAGCATGTGTTCTAAGCAATTGCCCTCTTTACCTCCAATTGAATATCATTTATGAACTAATTAAAAATACTAAACCACCAATTAGGAAAATAATCATCCAAATTTTTTTCTTGATTGATTTTGTAAATTGCAATTACTCAACCTACAAACTTTCTCTTACATGATCAATTGAGAAAAAAAAAATTCATTTCCTTGCATCAGTTTGATGATCAATTGTAAATTTCAACCGACTAAGACTCCACTCTCAAAAGTTTGGATCAAATCGTCAGTGTCTAAATTCTACTTGCATAGTTCGAACTTCCAAGGTAATAATCAACAGATTATTCGAACTCGAGTAGCTTACGGAAATTCAAATCAGCTAACCGTATATATTTCAGTTTCTTCAGAATTTCACCAACAATTATAAGTTTATAACAAATCGTAATTAAAACCAAGCCACAGAAATTTATCTTCAAAACCCTAATTAAGCGCAAATATATACTCAGGCCTATCGAATCAAACACCAGAGAACAAAAATCATAATCATGATAATAGCATAGGCAAATATAACCACTTGCAGAATTTTTAACTAACAAAATAAGTCAACAAAGTACCAATTTCAAAACACAGTAATAAAAACAAAACTGTTCAAGGAACACATAACATGATAACAATACTTTTTTTTTCCCAAATTAAAACCCTAATTTCGATTAAAGTAACCAAAACATAGAAAATCCGTATGATTTGATCAGTACCTCCTGGGAGCACCGCCGAAACCACCGCCAGGGCGGCCAAAGGAGATCTGCTGAACGGGAACAGGATCAACCTGAGTGATTCCAGGGACGTCAGACATACCTAGAGACTGAAGCATGTCAATGGTTTCCTTATCGACCTCGATGTGCTGAGTGTCGATGGCGGAAACATCGGGAACGAAGTCCATGCGACGCTCCCTCTCCTCTTCTTGGAGCTTGAGGGAGATGCCTCTGACAGGTCCCTTCTGGATGCGCTTCATGAGGTGAGTGGAGAAGCCAGCGATCTTGTTGCGGAGCCTCTTGGAAGGGATGAGTGCGACTTCGGTGAGGACCTTCTTGTTGGTGTGGAAGTCGAGGGTCATGCGAGAGTAGTACCTCTCGATCACTTGGCGTGAAGATTTCTTCACCGTCTTGGTTCTCACGCGCCCCATTCTCTCTTTCTCTTTTTCTTCTGGTTTTCTTCTTCTTCCTCTCTCGAGCAGCAGCAAATGCGATTGGGGAAAGTGGCAGAGGCGAGGCAAGGCAAGGGTAATATATGAGGGTATTAGCTATTAGGGTTCTGCTTCTGCGCTTTACTTCATTATTGTGGGCCGGGTTTTGTTTCTTTTCTTGCATTGCTTTTGAACTTAGGCCCAACTCCAGACCAAAAATAAGAACTTAGGCCCAACTTACTTTTGCTTTTGCATTAGCTTCAATCCTTTATTCTTGGGCTACCTAAGATGGCTCACAAAGAGGAGTAAAGCTCTTTGGTGCGCATAGGATAGTTCTTTGTTGTGTGTTTTAACTCTGTGCAGCTCCATGACCAAAAAAAAAAAATTAATTCTGTGCAGCTTGTTTTTTCTTTTCTTTTTTATCCTCTATAAAATAAATTTTAAAAAAATACATGCGCGAGTATATGCTTATTAATTTTTCAATCTAGTCTAATACCAAAAACTTTTTTTTTTCAATCTAGTAAAAGAAATATAGAGAGATAAAGTTTTGGTAGCAAACGTACATATTTATGAGCTAATGCACTTGATGTGATGTGATGGTAGATAAATTACGAATGATAACTCATATATTCTTCGAATGATCACTTTTATTTAATTTGGACGATGATATTTTTTAATTTTGATTAATAAATTTTTATAATTTTATATGATAATTTAATTATTGACTCCCTAAATATTTCTTGGTGTTGATTCCACTGTTGTTTATATTATAACCATTACGTAGTATAATCATTATTGTGCTTACAAGAGAGAAACAATTTTGATAAGGTTTACACTCATTGCAAACATATATATCATACACAATTAGAGTAAGTTGAAACCAATATCCAAAACAAAACCAATTTTGTATTTTTTTTGTCACTCTGTACCATTATTTTCTTTGCTTTTAGTTTTTTTTTTCAGTTTCAAAAGTTCAAACCCGAAATAATAAATATTTGTTTTGATAATTTAACACTATTAGA
The DNA here is from genome assembly GCA_036250425.1 of Stylosanthes scabra. NCBI lineage: Eukaryota > Viridiplantae > Streptophyta > Magnoliopsida > Fabales > Fabaceae > Stylosanthes > Stylosanthes scabra. The sequence goes on along the minus strand of JASCZI010120887.1, from coordinate 125,315 downwards.
TTATTAAATAAAACAACTTTATTATATATATATAAAAAAATCAATTATCGTATCTTATTATATGGGATATATATATTGAAATAAAAAATATATATTATAAATTAAACAGTATATATACAATAAATAAATAGTTAATGATTTAATAATTAATTTTAATGTGTATTATATATATTTTATTTGTGACATACTGACATTTAACATTTTTAAAAATAAAAATAAGTGATTAAAATGGAGAATCAACAAATGCTTCAGAACTTTTGGTCTTCGGGCTGGGCTGAAGCCCCATTTTTGGATCGTTCTCTTCCCAAGCTCGCCTATAATTATGTAAATGAAATTATTTTTTTTAACAGAAAAAAATAATTTTCATTCATTTTATATACGATATCTACATCAAAAAAGAAGATACATATCCTATATATATGTTGAAATCGAATTTAATAGGAGATGTAAAGTTCGATTACCGAGAATCTTAATAAGTAGAAATTGGATCAGGTTTGAGTCATCATTGTTTCTGAATTTACACAGAAGTATTGCAACATTGTAGGATTTTTCTTCTTCACCACCACATAAATCTGAACATTTTTAAAATCTGAGGCTTTCTCAATGAACAAAAACTATTTCCCATGGTGTTTTCTTCCCAAATCTAAATAGATCTGCACCCAAATAGTAACAGCAGCCACAAAGGAAAATCAGATACACCACAAAAAGAGACAAAAGCATCATAAAAGAATTATTTTAGATCTAGATCCAAAACAACAGCCATAAGCATTGAAAGAAAAAGGAAAAAACTAAAAATAGGAAAGAAGAGCGAAGCGAAGCGGAGAGAAGAAAAGAGAAGAAAAGAGAAGAAGAAAAAAAAAGGTAAGGAAAGAGAAAGGGAGGGCCACCGCTTTAACGGTGGCGGCGGCAGCCCTCTGCCCACAGTAGAGAAGGGTGCAAGATTTGAGAGACTTGAGAGAAAAAGGGCCTTTCACGTTTGCGTTTTTTTCAATACTAGAGCGTATGTAAATGAAGTGATTGAAGACACTAAGCTATAGTTTCTTATCTTCTATTGATTGTTGTTATTCACATACTAGCTACTATTGAAAGTGGACCAAGTATATCCGAATATCCGATAATCCGATGTATATTTTTGTATTTTTAGTTGTTGATCTTAATTATATATATATATATATATATATAAATTAATATCAACGGCTAGAAATACAGAAAAGTCAAATTTCCGATAACACTTATTCATTTTCACTATTATTTACTTATCAACACTATCCGATAATAAAAGGCTTTTATATTTTTCTTGCTCTCCATCAATTTCTTTCATTCTATATTGAACATTGAAATCAACTTAATGACTTAATCATGTTTAATTTCTCAATTCTACAATACCAATAACAAGTATCCATTCATGCGCTTTAAAAAAGGCATATGTGTTATATATTATTGAAATTAAAAATTTGTTCATCAAATGCTAAATGATTCTCTTTTTTTTTATATAATAATACTTAAATTCTTTAGAAGTTAACTAATTTGAAGGAAACTATCAGTGAGATCGATCGAGTTTTGATTGTTGGGTTTCTCTGCAATTTTTCTGAGAAGTTCATCAATGAATTAGTTACCCAACCGAAGCTCATTGAATATATAGTTTGTCTTTGAAATCTTAGGTATGAAAGAAATTAAACTGAGAAGTCAATAATGCTGAGTCATTAACGGAAATTTGGGGTGACAAAGAAAATGCCTTCTCTAAATCAAGTTGCCCTAAAATTGGAAAGATGTACGATGTACTGAAGAAAGACAAGGACCATACTTTTAGGTTTTAGCTAAATGCAGGAACACTGACACTCTGACATGTGATATAAAAGGTACCACCTACATATGTATAATTCCGTAAGTTCTTTTTCATTTCTTTTCTTTTATTCTTCAAAAAATATCTTACATTTAGCTTAATAATGTCCATGAATATCATATTTCCTCTGTTTCAAATATTTTTCTTTTTGAAATAATTCCTCTGTTTGTATTATTTTTTATGTAAGTTTATTTTATACATCTTTTGTACAAAAAATTATATATTTAACCTATAGCTAGGTACATAAATATAGCTTAGGTACATAAATGTAATATTAGCCATTAAATTTTAATATACGTATGCATAAAAAAATGTTAGATAATAAACGTTAACAACCATATCTAAAATAAATATATATATATATATATATATATATATATATATATATATATATAACATTTAACATCTGTAATTTAAAATTTATTATATAACATTATTCTAAAAAAAGTGATGCTAAGTATATATATTATTTGATTTATGTCAAATAAATAATTATTCCAACGTCATATAACACATAAAATAACATAAATAAATATAAAATAAAAATTTATTTATGTTATTTGACATATAAATAATTTGACTAAATTTAGTTGGTCAAAATAAATGTATACCAATAATTATAGATAAAAATATCTCCCATAAATATTTTAAAAAATTGAGACACTTAGTTAGTTGTAAATACAGCCACTTCCATTCAACTTCTTAACTGAAGAAACTCAAAAAAACTGGTGGTAGCTGACTTCTTCTTCATTGGCGCAGAATTTCTTTGATTTGCTCTCCGACAAAGAAATGAGGCCCTTATTATTATCTTCTTCTCCTACATCATCCTTCTTGTTAAGTGGAAAAAGCTCGAGAGTTCGAGGATCCTCATTATCATCCTCATTTTCTTTGCAGTTGAGTTGAGGACTAATACTACTACTACTTGGAAGTTGAATAATCTTTTGTGTTATCTTTGAAGCCACCGAAGAAGTAGTTGCTGCTGTGTTAATGGAGGAAATAATCTGCAAGTAATCCATGTTTCTGCGCTCATTATCCTTCCTTTCAGATTCCTGCAAATTATACAGATATGCATTGCATGCGTGGTACAATCAAGAAGAAAAAAAAGGGGGAAGAAAGAAAAGAATGATGGTGAGAGAAAGAGAGTTAATGAATTATTGATGGCAAGTACACCCACGAACATGTAAAAATCATCTTTACTTAATGATTTAGTCTTTTAAACTTAAAAATATAGTAATGCTTTTAAAAAATAACACTTTTATAATATACTAAAATTTAATTTTTGTTTATAGAAAAAATTTTAGATTAAAAATTATTCAAAAATATATGGAAAAGAAGAAAAAATATCCTACAATGTTGCAACACTTTTGTGTAGATTTAGAAATGATAGTGACTCCAAACTGTCCTAATTTCTATTTGTTAAGATTTTCAGTAATCGAATTTTGGACTTCCTATCAAACTCCAGTTTAATAACATATAGGATATGTAATTTTCTTTTTTTTATGTAGATCTCATATTTTTTATGATATCTATAAGTGTCGTTTGACTTCCTATGAATAATAATTGTTTTCTTCCATAAAAAAAAATCTAATTTTTTAAAATTTTTTGTATAAAGACAATAGTTATAAAATTTTTATATTAATATCCACCATTATTTATTTATTTATTTATGATTTATTTTTACTTCGATGGATTATCTATAATTTTCTTTTTATATATAAATCTCATATTTTTTATGATATCTGTAAGTGTCGTTTGACTTCCAATAATAACTGTTTTCTTCCATAAAAAAATCTAATTTTTTAAAATTTTTTGTATAAAGACAATAGTTTTAAAATTTTTATATTAGTATCCACCATTATTTATTTATTTATTAATGATTTATTTTTATTTCGATAAATTATCTATAATTTTTTTTTAATAAATAGATCTCATATTTTTTATGATATCTGCAAGTGTTGTTTGACTTCGTATAAATGATAACTGTTTTCTTCCATAAAAAAAAATCTAATTTTTTAAAAATTTCATATAAAGACAATAATTTTAAAATTTTTATATTAGTATCCACCATTATTTATTTATTTATTAATGATTTATTTTTATTTCGATGGATTATCTGTGATTCAATTCATAGGCCGTATACTACATACAACCCCTCCCCACCAAATTTGAAATTAATAAGATCTTTATAATCATAAATTCATAATTATGACTAATTAACAATGTCCAATTATTATTTGTGATCTATTTTTTAGATGCCATAAAATTTTAAACTGTAATCTACAGTAATAATTATCACTAACCAATTTTTAGACCTACCAAATCATAATTAAATTGCAATCTATCTAGCTAGCAGTAGGAATACTCATCACTCCAGCGACGACAAACTTTTGAATTCAACTGCATGCAACTACTAAAATCGCGACCACTAATGTAAGCATAATTTAAGGAACCATGGACTCCATTGTTGTCCTCTAATCATTTGAGTAACTTGACGAATAAAAAACAAAAATGTGCTTACATAATCGGTTCAATTTATTTATTTATTATTTTTTTGCAATAAGCAATCATAATGTTTTCATTGGTTGATGTGGAAGAAAAAATTCAAACATGTATATCAGTATATATATTAGCTAAAATATTTATACTTTGTACCTTAAAATCAATTATTAGTATATAATATATATTAAAATATGAAATATATATTAAAAATGATAAAATTGTAAATATATGGTGGCTAATTTTATTGTGTAAATAAAATTTTTGTAGTTAAAATTACTAGTCCATATAAATAAAAATTATACAAAGCTAAGAGAAAATAACAGCAGACCTGATCTTCTGTAAGTTCACCACAACTGCAGTTCGTCTCTTTAGCTTTCGATAACCCTGTACCCAAAAACCACACACCAAATATCACATAAACCCATGCAATCCGAAGCCCTATCAATACATTGTTGGATAATAATTAGTTCAAAATTCCACTTTTTTTTTTCTTTCTTGAATATAATATCAATTTAAACCTTTAATATTTAAATGCTACTTGCATAAAAAAATCAATCAATTCTCAAATTAGGTATTATGTATTTATATTAATTTATATATTTTTTTTACTTACATATTTTTAAACAAAATAATCATAGCCACTAGAATAATCAGATTTATCATAGTAAAATAAAAAAAATTATTCATAGTATAATAGTTAAACTTTTTTATAATAGAATTATAAAAAAAATTATAAAATACCAAATACATATTTCAAACAAATTAAATATATATAAAAAAATCAATTATTAATATAAAATACATATTAAAAATCAACTTAAACAATACGTATATCTATATATATATATATATATATATATGCACACTTGCATAATGACTAATTTTTTATATATGCACATAATATTTTCTACATATTTTTATACCATAGTTAATTGGAAACTGATGATCATTAAAATATGGCTTATTATTGGTTAAGCACAAAACAATAAGCACGTATATTATGTAATACCACATACAAAGTTTACAACCCTTGTATAGACAAAACTATTAGATTGTTCAAATCATCATACATGTATCATTGTTAAAATTAATGATAAATTGTATCTCTAGATGTGTCTGATATATAATGAAAAGAATTTAATTTACGTATAAAATAAAAAATCTATTTATAATAATTAATCAATAAATACAAAACATACTTAAATAAAAAATATTATTTATACACTAAAATTAATAATATATATATATTATTTAACTCATTTTCAATATGTATTTTTATATTAATTCTAATTTGTTAGCTAATAATTTTAATATATATCTGGCATTATTAACTTAGATATTATATTAATCTATAATGACATAGATATATATATTCTAACAATCGTTTATCTCATTACCTGTACTACTATACTTACAATAACATGTCACTTATTAATCTAATTGAAAAATATTAATTAAGGATCAATATTTTTAATAAAAATAAAAAATTGCTTAGTATTAACAAAAATACAAGAATAATGTAAAAGAAAATTATTGATCATCACCTAACATACAGCTTAATATTACCTTGGGCAGAAGAAGAAGCACTTTCCTCTATGTTGCCGGCGCGGCGGCGCTTCCTTCGCTCCCTAGCCTTGTGATTCTGGAACCAGTAAAAGACATTCTTGCCCTCAACATTTCCATAGCGTCTCAGCTGAGAAGTTATCTTCTGGATTTGTGAAGTGGATGGAGTCTCAGTTCCTTTTCTGAACAATTCCTCAAGTACCCTTAACTGCATTGGTGTTGGACTCCACCTTGTTTTTTGCCTATGATTATTATTATTATTATTATTCTGATGCACCTTCCTCCATTATTATTCTTTGTCCCTTGTTCTGCAACGTGACTTATATCAAATATCATATATATAGTAAGTTACGGAATTCTTACTTTATAGCAGCCAATGTTATATTTCTAGCAAACCCCGTACATCTAAGTCTGCATGTGTTTTATTACACATCAAATTAAATTTATTATCTACCAAAATATATATCACTAACACTATATTATAATATATTACATTAAACTAATATGTAAGAGTAATTTCCAGTCCTAAGAAAAATGAAATATATACTTGCTCCTTAACTGTTCTACTATATATATAATTATGTACAAAATAATAATTAAAAAAAGAATTAACTAAGGGCACTTAGCTTGTTAAGAACCCTAAAAGTAATACCTTTTTTTTTTACTTTTATATATCTAATACATTAAAATGTATAAAAAATGTAATAAAACTTAATTAAAAAAGAATTAAGTAGGGTGTTTGTTAAGAACACTAAAAGTAATTTTTAAATTTTTTTTATATATCTAGCTAATACATTAAAAACGCATCAAAGATGTAATATAAGTTTTATGTTTTTTCTTCTTTAATAAGAAGACTTGTTAACAAAATTCTCTAAAAAATATTAAAAAACATATAGATTTTAGATAAATGTATATTAGTTAATATATAATAAGATGAACGTACAATTTCAAGTAGATAAAAACCTAATAAGATAAATGTATATATATTAGTTACATATTAATAAGATGCATCTCTTCTTCATATTTGATAGAGTTTATTTCAAGTGGAAAAAATCTAATTAATAATATTACATATTAAATTTTGCAAATGAACAATTTTCTTTATTTTACCAAATAAATAATAATTTTAAGAATAGACCCTTTTTTTAATAGAAAAGAATAATAATGATATTAATCCTATCTAAACAATATGATATGGTGATGAAAAATGAAATTGGCTTACCAGGATAGTGATTTAAAGTGAGGAGATGGAAAGAATGGGTGCAAGCACAATAAGATTGTGTTATTGATGTGGTAGTGAGTTTGGGAACGGCAATAGTGGAATCAAGGGTTGAGTTAGTGGAAGAGTGGAAGTTATTGATGGAATCAGACATGTTAGAGATTAGAAGAAGAATGGTAAGTATTATATCGTTTGAAAACCAGCCTAGGGTTTTGGTGTGGGAAAATATAGTGGAGATGGAAAGGTGTATTTATAGAAACTTAGGAATTGTAGATAGTAACGTTTGTTGTTTTGTGGTAGTAAAAGCTTAGTTGGAGCAGCTACAACCCTCAATGCCGGTGGGGCCTGCCATCTCGGCCGATTTTGTTGAGGGTTGTGAAACTTAGAATTGGTTTGATTTTATTAGACTAGTCCTAGAAGATTTGAGTTTATCTTATTTAATTTAATGTTTATTATAAACTAATTTTGGTTGGATTAGGAGTGAGTTCAAAACTTTGCTTATGTAAGTTTAGAGTATTGAAATCTATTATTTTGTATGCAGTAATTTTTTTTTTTTGACCAGCACTAAAAATTATTAAAAAGAAATAAAGCTCTGATTTTCAAAAATTAACCATTAGTCTAGCAATTTAGATAGAAACCGTAATAAATAAAAATATAATTTAATTTTTATAATATTTAAAATTATCATTTATTTTAGTAATAATTGTTACAGTGATGTTTGATATATATATATATATTGTCCAGCTAAATTACACTAAATTAACTAAAATCAATTTCAGTTGATATGCGTGTATCACATACATGCACGTCTTCGACTCTGACGTCCACCTCTTTTTCTTTTTCTCTTTCCAGCAGAAATATGCATTTTTTGTGATTCATTTGTGTTGTATTTTATTTAATTATTCTACTTATATTATGATTTTTATTCATTTTCTATATAAATTATATTCGATTTTATTTATCTTTTGATTGATTGATTCTGCTGCTTATACTTATGATTTCTGTTTGTTTTCTCTATAAATATTTTTTTTGTTTTTACTTTGAAAGAGGTACTAAGAAAGAGTGGCAAGTGTGACAGTAAATATGACTTGGTTGATCAAATAATTTGGTCACATAAAATTATTGTAATTATTATCATTAGTTATGACGAAGTAAATATAATTTTGAAACATTTTTTCCTTTATAATAAGTGATGTATGATTTGATTTGATTAATCCTAGCTGGAGAACTTAGTGAATTGGCAACCTTTCGGTTTAGATAGATCTCATCTACTATTTGGCATTTGCCAAATTTCAAGCCACGGATACAGCATATTAACCGGCACTATGATTTACTCTTCTTAAAAGTCTCACACTACCTGATTTGGAAAGGCTTTTTAATAACAAAAATGGTAAAAGGTTTTATTGGTGTCAATGTCTTGTAGTATTGTACGTGTTTTTTTGTTAGGGTGAAGTCTTACCTGCTCCGGCCCAAATGAGGAGTCTCACACTCCCCGTACGGTCCCATGCGCTGTTTCCCCTAACAATGCGACGCGTGGATGGGTTCCCTGGCGATAGGATGACGTGTTTCACAAAACAAGCCCATGGGTGGCTTTGGTTTATCCTTAATTACAATGAATACTTTTTTATATTTACAAAGCAGCACACGTTGGGCAAAATAATGAAAACCTCAATGATAGTTGTTTTTTGCTGGTGATCAATAACTTGGTGCTATGTTTTGTATAGCTGGTGCATAGAGGAATTCAATAGTTAAAATATAAATCCAAATATCCAATTGGCTTATAAGTTGACGCAAATAAGTAGTTTTTTATTTGATAGGAGATTAAATCCATTAAGTATGATATAAAATGAATTTTAATTCGTCAATTTTTTTAAGAATAATATTAGTTAATTAATAAAATTCAGTAATATTGACCAATGATTTAAATTAAGTGTTTTATTTTTTATGTTTCAGATATCTACTTTTAAAAAATATAAAATTAGCTGATTATTGATTTGAATAACAATAGGGCAGATCCACACTCAAATCTAAACCCGAATATACAGGTTATCTAATTTTTAGTCTCATACTCAAACCGCGGTTATATATTGCCACATACCCAAATCACGGGTATTTATAACATAAGTAAATTAAATTAAATTACTCAATAAGATTATTTATTATGTAATAAATTATTTTAGAATTATAATTAAATACAAATAATATATAATTATTCGCAACATGACAACAATACAATATTTTTAAACAAAAAAAATTAAATTTAAAATTTTTCTAAATTAAAATTATCAAAATAACCATATAAATATTATTAAATATTAAAAAATCAAATTAAATTATTTATATATGTATATGGGCGGGGTAAGACTATCAGTATCCATACCCGACCAAAAACTCACCCTATTTAAGGTGGGACAAGTCAATTTGTTATCCCTAATTATTGACAACTTTTTATTGGTTATTAATATTTTCTTTTTTTTTAATTCCCTCACAAATTTATGTTAAGATTAAAGTTTTGACTTTTTATATAATAATAATAATAATAATAATAATAATAATAATAATATATTCCTTCAACAAGTAATAATTTATAATATATAAGTGCATATTTTAGTTTGAAAGAGACATTAAATATAACTATCATATTTTAGTTACTAAACATAACTTTTGCAATTATAAAAATACAATTTGTTTTGTGCAAAATAAAATTAGGATTGTACGAAATAGATAATGCCATAGAGTGTGAAAATTGATTTTTTGAGTTAAAAGAAAACAAACAAACAAAAAACAATGGCCATTATTGAACTGAAGTTATGTGATTTTCTATCGTACACGGTTGATCCAATGCGCCATGACAAAAATTCTTTTTATAACAAAGTGGGAACAAAATGAATTATAAGACTTTTTGGGGCCAAGCAACATTTACTTGATTTTTCATGGGTCCTTCCTGCAATTGAATCATCAAGGATGCTTCCGGACAGGTGGCCAGGGAATCCATCCACGCGTCGCATGGCTAGGGGAACAACACAAGGGACCATTCGGGGAGTGTGGAACTCCTCATTTGGGCCCGAGCAGGTAAGAATTCACCTTTTGTTAGTACAATACAACTCTACTTAAAGGGCAGAGCAACAGACCCTACTCCCTAGGGTGCCCCTTCAACATTGCTAGAGCCATCAGTCCAAAATTATTCAAGTCTGAAACAAATAAAATAAAGAAAAAATTATCAAATTTACCATGAATTGTTATAACGTTGACAAATCTATATAAAAAAAAAACTAATTTTATACCCATAAAAAATACATTTTTATTGACAAAATTATTTAAATTCTAAAAAATTACTCAAAATTTTTAAATTATCTTTTTTTATTTTTTTTCTAAATCAATTATTTTTTTATTTTTGGGCAGGGCCAAGATCCAAGTAAATGACCCGACCCATGAAGAGAGAAGCAAGCTTCGCCTCTCTAACCTAGCAGCTGTGATGGATTCGAGCATGGCAAGTTACTTGTTCCCGTTGATGATCTTCCTGAAATCGCTGCTTCATCAACATCAAAGGCTTCTTTCTCTGTTTCGACTTCCATGTCTTTTTCCTTGTTGCGACCTCCTGTTATTGTGTGAGTCCATTTACGCCAGTGGATGATCAACACTGCCATATAGCTCAAGTGCGATCCTCGCTTACAACTTGTGTTCCATGAACATGATAAATCTTTAATTCCCGTCTTCAAGTTGTCAATATTGCTATCTGGATTCCATGGTTTACCGTGACAAGTCATGGCTTCCAAGCTACCCACTAAAGCATATCTCACATCATGGTAACTATTAATATCAATTCAAATCTTACATAACCCAATCAAAAGAGCGAGAGAGTTCAACAACAAAAAATTTCAAGGGTTTACTAAGGTCAACAACCACTGCTTCACTGGGTTTTGGAATAAAGAAAGGTCTCAGTTATTGAAAAATGATTTAGAGAAATTTTGGACGGTGGTGGGGCTGAGAATTGAGGGTGAGGGTTGGGGGTAGTGGTTATGGAAAATTAGGATTTAGGAATTAGCATAAAGTATTTAGGTCAAAGGATAATTTAGAAATTTTGAATAATATTTTAAAATTTAGATAATTTTATCAATAAAAGTGTATTTTTTATATGTATAAAGTTAATTTTTTTTATGAATAAATTTATCAACGTTCTGAATATTTATGGGTAAATTTAATAATTTTTTTTAAAATAAAATAACATTATAAAACAAAAGTACAAAACCCATCTATCACTGTAGTAACTGGGTATATATTTCCTAGCTTTCTCACCTAATTCTAGTTTAATAAGGAAAATTTGATTTTCTCGATGGCAACGTGGTATGGATTATGATTATATTTTATCTTAGCTTGTACTGGTTTGTTAGGCGATGTTTTTGTTTTTGTTTTTGTTTTATGTATGAGGCTGGTTTAATTTGCTTATTATGAGTCTCTGTTTTTTAAAGTGGTTTGGTGTTGTTTAATTGGCACATCATACGTTGATATGGTTATGTAAATACTTTTTTGTTCGTGGTAGAGTTTATAATTAAATATCGGAGAAAAAAAAGCTTTGCCATAGCTTAATCAAAGTTAAATATTACTTTGACTTATAAATTTTTTTGTTACATAGTCTAGTGATGAGGAGTAGTGAAAGTGAGTCAGTCAGCCCATGTGTTAGTTCAAGCTTAACTCGTTAATAGTATAATAAACTGAGCTTGTGAATTGATAAGTCGAACTTAAGTTTAGATTTGAACTCAAAAATTAAATGAGTCGAGCTCGAGCTTGAATAACTCGTGAGCCGACTCGAAAATATATTTAAATATTTATTTAATTATTAAATACTAATCGCTTATTATATAAAAGGTAATATTTTATATACGAAAAAGTATTAGTAATCAACTATTAGTTAGTCAATATTAGCCAAACTGAAAATAAAGAAAAAATAATAATTACAAATGAATTCACTTTTTTTATATTATTGGTTGACGTTGGTTAATTTTTTGTTAGTTATTTAACATCATTGTTTATATATATGTTACGTTGTAATAATTTTATTGACATAGAATCATATATATATATATATATATATATATATATATATATATTTTGTTTATGTTATTTGAGCCAGCTCGTGCGTTCAAACTATTAACGAGCTGAGCGTGAGCTAAGCTCAATTTTTCGTGAGCCAAACTTGAGTTTTTTTTGGTCGGTGGATTGGACTAGGGGTGTACATGAAACTGGGTGAAGCCGAGTCTTCTTTGACCCAGGCTCGGTCCAAAATATACCTCGGGTCTATTATTGAGACCCTAACCCGGCTTCAAACCCGATGAAATCTCTTTCTTTTTGGGCCGGGTGAAAACCGGGTAAAATCCGGGTGAAGCCGGGTTTACCCGAATTAAATTAAAAAAAAAATTATAAGTAATAATACTATTAATTTTAGCCCAAATAATTTTTTGCAATATTAATAATAATAATAATATTAACTTATATTGCACATAATCAAAGAATTCTATAAATTTATCCAAATAAAAAGAATGTTATAACTTTCAGCAATAATGTTTAACAATAATTCTTAACTAACATATATTAAAATTATTAATTTTGAATTTTTCTCTTTTGTTCGAAATTAAAGAACCATGTTCTTGACTCATGTAATATAATTAAATACCTATATTTTAATTTCTAGAACTAGAAGTTGGACCGTATAATAGTGGGTCTAGTAGGTTCATAACATATTTGGGCCAAATTTTAAAGTTTAAAGTAACATATTCATATTTTTTGTGTATAACATAATCATATCATATATAATTTTACAATTACACAATTATAAATTTTAATTTTTTACATTATTTTTATACTACCGGGCCGGGGCCGGGTGACCCGAACCTAGGCCCAGATCCGATTTCATATTTTTATTGGGTAGGTTTTATTGGCTTAGACCCTAACTCGGGTTGCATCGAAGCCGGACAAAAAATGACCCAAATTTCATTGGGACCGAGCCGAGTCTTGGACCGGTCCGGACCATGAACACCCTTAGATTGGACAACCCCCAATCCTAAGTTCACTACTCACTCACTTACTCACACACACATAGAACCCTTTTTCTACCGGCAGGGTTCGATCCCTTGTGTGGCTTGATTGAGACAAACATGTTTGCCACTTGAACTACAGAGCTTTCTATGATAGTGAAAGTATAATCTGATCCATGATGGACATGATAACTATCCACCACATAAAAAATATAATGCTTTATTTGAAATAAAAAATTAGTGATATAGATTAAATATGAGTCACACATTTAAAATGTTTTATATAGGTCTATCATAAACCTGGTCCATGATAAACATTTTCCTTGAACTAGTTTGATCTAGCTCGACTCATTTTCAGCCATACTAGTGAGTAATTACGTTTTATTTTTTGTGAACTACTTCAGTGTCATGATGGATCGGGTTTCGGCTTTCATATGTGTCCTGTTACGTTGGTTTGGACTTAAGCCTAAATTATGTAGGCCTTGGAAAAAAGTTCCAATATATAACTTGGATAAGAGTTGAGACCGGTTAGGGCCCGCCGGCCAGGAAAATGGGTTTCGGATCGGATTGTAGGGCATTGCCAAGTTAAAAAAAAAAAAAAAGAGTCCAATTGCTAAGAATTAAATAGAAGTATTTATGCAGAAATCCAATAAAAAAAGAGTATGCAGAAATTGATCTTTGTTTGGAAGACATTATTATTGATCTTTGGGTTGATTGGTTAGAACAATTTGAAAAGCTAGATTCAAAAAAGGGAAAAGTTTAAGGATTATCAATTTTCATTAAAATAATAAAAAACATTATCTAAGATAATGAATTCAACTTGGACAACTAAAAAAAAATAAAAAAAAAATTATACACAATCAAAACATTAAATTAAATGGTAAATAACTAAAAGAGAAGAAGATAGTACATATATAAACGAAGAAAAAATTTAAGAAGGATGATAAAAATAAATTATACTGACTATATAATATATATTACTTTTAATTAAATCCAATTCAATCCATTCAATTTGATATTTTAAAAAATAATTAAATTTAAATTATTGTGGTTTTTTTTATTAAAGATAGTTGTATTTCATTTTATTAAATAAAAAAAATGAATACATATGAGTTGGGTCCAACTTGAACAACCAAAAGCAAAAAAATGTGGGATCTCTACAGGAATTAAAGATGCAAATATCAAATGAATTTAGAGAGAAAGATATTAAAAAACACAGAACATCAGAAGAATCCTATTAGGGCGTAAGAGAAAACTCTAATAGGGTACAAGAGAAAACTCTAGCAGAACACTAGAATACAAGAAAAAATCCTAATAAGATATAAGAGAAAACTCTAACAAAATACTAAATTAGAGCACAAGAGAAAACCCTAATAAAATTATTACAATTTTAATTAAGAATAAAGTTAAATATACATAAGTTAATGATCTATAACTCTCCATAATATTTATTAACTAATTTAATTTAAATTTTTAACTATTTATTCTATAAATAGGTGACATCTAAATAATTTAATTTTAGTTCCATAATATAATAATAATCTATCTAACTTATCGGCTGCTGCTCTTTTTGCGATTTTTTGGACCCATAGAGAGATAATAAATTCACTTGTAACTACTACACTTATTTTTAAAATTTTAATTTTTTTTATCAATTATTTATATTCATGTTATTCAAATGCTTTATTTTTTCTGCCCTAATAGGTTTTTTCTGATATTTCGTTAAAATTTTTTCTTGTTCATTTGGAGTGCTCAGAATATATTAGAAAATGAGTGAAAATTTATGTTGAATAGGCTTATTAGAAGACTTTTTGTCGATTAATATGTTGGATCTCGGACAATGGAAGCTAATTTCAAGATAATTTGGAGCCAACCTAATGATTTTTCTGCAATGCCCTTCACATAAGAGTACTTTGCAGGAATTGTTAGGGTTTCGAAAGACCCCTAACCTTTCATAAACTGAAAGGATCCGTATATCCTACTCTCCCGAGAATGGTTTTATCCGTAAAACCAACAATCATTCTCACAGTGGGCCAACATATCTTCGAAGCCGCATCTTCTCCAAATAATTTTTACCTCCGTTGAGATCAACAAGATATCACATTTCTTTATTTATTTTAGTATATTTTTTTCTAAATTTATTTGATATTTTACATTTTAATTCTGAGGAGATCCCACTTTCTCTTGCTTTTGGTTGTCTAAATTGGACCCAACTCTTATGTATTCATTTTTTTATTCAGTAAAATGAAATACAACTGCCTTTAATAAAAAAAATCTTTATTTTTTCTATCTCTATTTTAATTTACTATTCCTATGGGTACCTTATAATAAATGGATAAATTATAAAAGAGTTTTCATGAAAATTAAATTAGATTTTCATTTGGATTTAATTGCATAAGCAATTTTAATAGGGTAGGTGTGCAATTAAACATATTAAAACTAAACTTGAAATCCAAGTGTCAGTCAAGAGTCAACCATGCTGAGTCGTTGACGGAAAATTGGGGAGACAAAACCATGTCGTAACCTAACTCAAGTTTCCCTGAATTTGGAAACACAAGGACTATGCTTTCGGCTGCATATATACCCTGACTTCTGTTTATGAATATTAGATCGACTTTGCATAAATTAAAATAAGGGTAAATATTTTTTTTAAACATTTGCACGAAAATTTAAAAATATTTTTAATATTTAATTTTATTTTATTTTTAATATTTTTTAATAGTTTTGAATTTATTATTTTTTATAGTCAACGTATGCTCAAGATTTTTTTTTTAATTTTATCATTGTTTATATATTATTCATCACCAATACTATACCTATTAAATATTGAGATTTGATGAGCTTGTAGAACGCTAGGGGAGGAAAAAATAATAATGCTGGCAAGCAATGGTTGTAGGAAGTGAGTTTAAAAAGAAGAGTAATTTGAAGATAGTATAGAAAAATAATTTATTGATAATGATGATGAAGATGAATAATATTTAATAAAAATTAAACTTAAAAAATATCATTAATCACATGTTGACTATTAAATATTTGATAGTAAGAATAAAATTGAAACTAATCATAATAAAATTAAATATTAAGAGTATTTTTAGCCATACGTTAACCGTTAAATATTTATTAACTAGGAATGAAATTGAAACTAATCAACAAAAATTTAAATCAAATTAAATATTAAAAATATTTTTAACCATATATCGACTATTAAATATCATTAATCATATGTTTATCGCGATCGTTAAATATTTATTAAGTTGGAATGAAACTAACAAGAATAAAATTAAATCAAATGACTAGTCACCGTATTAAAGATAGAGACTAAGGTGCACTTTTATCAAAATCAATAACATAATTAAATTTCATAAACTATTTTAGCATATAATAGAGAACTAAAACTACTTTAGGCTTCCTTTATACATATCTTCTCTTTTTAAAATATTTTTCATTCTAAAATTTGGTTATATTCGTATCTCAATATATTAAATATATTGTAGTTAATAAATAAACTGAGATACGAATACATCGAAGTTTTAAAATAACAAATATTTAAGAAAGAGAAAATAGTAATTTAGGGTTTATTATAAGAAGAAACTCAAAAAAACTGGTGGCAACTGATTTCTTCGGTGGACGAAGAATTAGCACAGAAGATGCTGGATTTCCTCTCCGAGAAAGAAGTGATGATGCCATTATTATTTTCTTCATCATTGTTCTTGTGATGAATTGGAAACAGCTTGAGGGTTCGAGAATCTGCATTATTATTATTATTGAAATCATTATTATTCTCTTGAGCTCCATGATAGTTACTGAAATTTTCGTTGAAGTTGTGATGTTGAGGAGTGCGTAGAAGTTGAATGTTTTGAGTTATCTTCTGTGAAGCTACCACGGAATTTGTTGCTGCCATGCTAATGGAGGAAATGTTCATCATCAAGTGATCCATATTTTGGCACTTAGCCTGCCTTTCATATTCCTGCAAATTATTATGTAATGATTCATGTATGTATGTATATGGTGAAAGTTTGATTTAAACCTGGAAGAATTTAAATTTAAATGGAGAAAATAAGAAAGAAAGAAAGAAAGAACAGAATATGATTGTATGTGAGAGAATGAGAAGTAGAATAACATATTATAGAGTTAATCGTTAAAATTGTCCATAAATTTTGTTTTGACTGATAAAAATACTCATAAATTTTGAAACAATAAAAATGCTCTTAAATTTTCATAAAATATAACAAAAGTATTCATTTATTAATAGTCAACGTTATAATGGTTAGATAATAAATTCATATTTTTGTTATGTTTTAAATAAAATAAAAAAATACTTTTCTCGTTGTGAAATTTCAAGAAAACGAATGAAAATTTATAAACATTAACAGAATATAATATCAGCAAGAAATTAAACAACATTAGTATAGCATGAATTCGTATACGTATATCCCTTTTTCTTTTTCTTTTGAGTGTCATTTCCTACCACTTTTATCAACATATAATTGACATTAGTATAGAGGTGAAAGAATTAACTTTTAATCAGTAAACTTTAGTTAAATTATTTTATGTAAAGAATTTTATATTTAGAATTTAATGTTTAAAATGGAAGATTTGAAATTTAGGATCAATTTTTTCTAAAAAAAATAATTTTAAAAGGTATCGAATTTTTAGAAAAACTCAATAATAATAAAAAATTTTAATTTATATTAGTCAATATTATTTTTAGCAATCTCTAATGCCTGTAGTTAATTAGTAATTTAACACCGTATGTTTAATTAATTATTATTTTTAAATATTATTATTGACGGGTAAAACCAATAACTTCTAGTAACCATATAATATTATTCTTTTACTTTTATAACCTTCCAATAAATTTTACATTGTAATCCAATCATAATTATATTTCTAATAAATGTCAAATTATTTTTTCTAAGACCAAGTTAGAAATGTCCAACTATTTGTGAATAAAGAGAAGGTCTTCAAGCTATTATATATTATATTATGTGGATGCTCATTTTTATTATTTTTTGAATAATAACATTTTTTAATTTTGGATGATAAATCTTTTTAATTTTGAAAGATATGAAAAAGTATAGGTAATTAATAATTTTCTAACCAACAAATAAGCCAACAAAAAATAGAACATCTATTACTACTTGTTACGAGAGGAACCCAAAAGCCTGCTTCCTGACGAGCCCAAAGCGCAACCTCCGTAAGCCTCCGCTGGAACGGGTTGGGGGGTGTACCTGCAAGGCACTCCAAGGCACTCCGATGCCTAAGTCAGTAAGAGTTTTAGCAGGTGGTAAGTGGTAGAAATTGGGTAAATATGTCATACTTGATAAGGGTTTGGCCTTCGTATTTATAGAAGAGTAGCCTTCTTGGAAGTTACTCATAGGTATTGTTCGTGAGGAGGTGTTCCTGCCTAAGTGGGAAAACCGTCTTAGGCAGTTCTATCCACTCCTCGCTAGCTTTAACTCCTCTTTAACCGTTCCTGCCTAAGTGGTCATTCATACAAGACCTCGAAGTCGTGCCTAACCGAGTTGTCAGGTCGACAATTCTCCCTACAACTCGGATAAGTTCCCGAGCTTGAGGTACGAACTGGGCCCAAGTCATTGGCCCTGTTGGGCCGGTATGAACAGTGCCCCTGTTTGAAGTCGTCACGTCGTTGTCGAGTTCAATCAATCATTCAAAGGTGAAGCTCGGGCATCAGTAAGTCGTTTCAACGATTACAGTGTGGACTTCATGCGTTGATTTATCATGACGTTTCTTTTACTGGAACGTTTCAGGTACCAAACTCCTAATAAAGAGGATTTTTGAAATTTGAAATTTAATTTTAAAACAGCTAATCCCTATAAATGTTGGAAGGTTCTGGGCCCCTTAGTCACTTTTGATTCTCGATTTTCGTGTCTTCCATTGGCGCTCTCTCTCTCTCCTTTCGTTCAATCACGCCACCTTTTGGAATTCCTTCTTCCTTTTCCCTTTCGGCTCTCGTTCCTTCTCTCTTCTTTCTCTCTTTCTCCTTTCTTGCCCCCATTCTTTAACATCTCAAGTCAGCCGTTACAACTGCCCTTGCACTCCCTTCCGTTTTCAGGTAATAAATGTCCCCTTCTTCTATTTTAATTTCATTGAATGGATTACTGACTGTAACCATTTCCCCTTTGCTGTTTAACTTTCGTGTGGGTCAGTAATGGTGTGTGGATGTGATAATGTTGAAGAATAAAAATCGTAGCTTTATATGTGCTTGATGTGAATCTGTTGAATGTTGTTGTGCTGTATTATTTTGTTGTTGTTCTCCCCCCCCTTTTTTTGTAACTGATGCTTTTGTTTTGATGGATGCTTTGGTGAGATACTCCAGCTTGTTGTGTCTTTGCTTCTTGCCTTCTTTTGTTTTGTTCGTCTCTCTCTTCGCTGTTGTGCTCTTTCTATTTTTTTTTTTTTTACCAATACATATGTCGCTGTTATTTTGTAGGCTTTCCTTCCATAAGCATATCCATGGCGAGGGGAGTGATTCCTGTAGTGCCCCAAGTTATGCCTGAGGGTTGTGGGTGGGTAGACCTTGCCGTGTTAAGGGCCAAATCACTCGGTGATGACGAGTTTGTTAGCCACCTTACTGAACACCACAACCAGTGTCTAGGTAGTGTTGAGGGGAATAAGTATCAAGTAGTTGCCCTTGGTCCCGATGATAGGGTTTGTTATGTTGATCCTGATAGCAATGACCATATTTTTGTGTATGAGGCCACTTTTACTAAGGTAGGAATCCAGCTGCCGTTTACCGAGTTCGAGATAGCCGTTTTGAAACAATACGGGATCGCCCCGTCCCAGATTCACCCTAATTCTTGGGGTTTCATTAGAGGGTTTGAAGTCATATGTCAGGAATTCGGATTCCCAATCTCTATAAATTAAAAGTTTTTCATCACCTCTTTAAACTTACCAAACCTTTTGGCAAAGACAAGCAACAGTGGTTGTCTTTTCGAGTTAACAAGAACATAAAGGTTTTCGAGATGCTTGAGGAATCTGTTAGAGATTTCAAAACTCTCTTTTTCAAGGTTGTTCCCCATTCTGGAACAGCTCCTTTTTGGGTGAACAAGGTGGGAAAAAGTCGGTTTCCGTTGAGTTGGAATGAGGGTTAGTTAGACATAAAGGTCGCTCGAGAGGAATTGAGTGAGTCCGAGTTGCTCTTTGTTGACACCTTGACTGACTGTTGGGGCAAAAATCCCCATCTGCAAACTCGGCATCTATTCACCCAGTCTTCTGTATATATTCAAAAGAAAATACTTGGTAGGTTTATTTCCCATTTTTTTGTATTTCTTGCCGACTTGTATGTGTTAATGATTTCTCGATTTGTTCGTTTGTTTTGCAGGAGTAATGTCTGGCAAATCTAGCGTCTATGACAAGTTCAAAGCCCATTTGTTGAACAAGTCAAAAAAACCCAGACAAGTTGCTGGAGCTGGTAGTGGGTCGAGCAAAACGAGTTCCTCTGATTAGAGTGCTCCGACCTCGTCTGCTATCCTTGATTCGGGATCCACTAAGAACGTTAGTGCAACCCCATCGCCTTCAATTCAGAGCGCCCAAGAAGTCGACAATTCCAACAAGGATCCTCCTCTTTCTCGGAAACGGAAAGCACTCGAGCCTAAATACGGCCATATCAATAGCAAAGAATTCGACCACCTCGGATTTGCCCAGGAGTATCTCCTTGGTGGGAATAGTCGTATTCCCATGGATGGGGATAATTTTCTGAAGAACCTGGAGGCCGTTACTCGGAGCAGCATCAAAGCTGCTGCCATTTGTCATGCCGCCCATAATAAAATGAATGGTTGTGTGATTGTCCCTGAAGGTGAAGTGGAGAAACTTCGAAATCGTGTGAAGGTGGTTGAAGCTGAAAAGCGTGTGATCGAGGGAGAAAGGTCCGAGCTTTCTACCAAGGTAACAAGATTGGAGGCTCAGTTGGCCCTTGAAACTCAAGACCTGAAGGATGCTCGGGAGTTTCTAAAGAAGGTCGAAAAGGAGAAGTTGGAACTGGACGAAAAGTGTAGGAGACTTTATGCCGAGTACCGGCTGAAGGTCGAGGACCAGAAGTAGCTCGAGGAAGAGTTGCAAGCCGCGCAGAACTTGTGTGACAAATTCTCTAGCGATGCTATGATTTTGGCTGAGGAAGTAACTGAGAACTTGAGGGGGCAACTTCGTGTTCTTATGCCCGAGTTCGATGTGAATCAGATTGGTCCCGACCACAAAGTCGTTGATGGGGTTGTTGTCCCATCTGCACCTCCTGTGGACGTGGAGGAACACACGGCCGTTGACGACGTAGGTGATCAAGATCTTCCAGATGGAAACGAGGACGAGGAAGAGGAACCTACACCGATTACTGTGGTCTTACCCGAGGTTCAACCGACGATGTCAGATCCTCCGCCAACTCCTCCAAGTTAAAGTTTGCCACTTCTTGTTTTTCCTTAGTTTATTTTGAGTAGTGAACTCAAGTATCTTTGAATTTTATGTAGTTGGTTTTCTTTTTCATGTGTCGTGTTTCGAACAACATGTTTTAAGTTTAAGTTATTTTATCTCAATTTCGGACCTCATCGCTTTTCAACCATATTGATTGTTTTACGTTTTTTTGAGCTTGAAATTGGATATCTGTTGTATTTAATTGCCTCGTCAAATCATTAATTGATTTGGAAGTAGTGGATTTATAAAGTTGAATGAAACTGATGTATGGATAAGTAGAAAATGTGTAGATAATATTTCATAAACTTAAAAATATTTACATCTGAGAACATCCTTAAACAAACAACATAAAGTCGAATATATGCAGTAGACAACATAAGTCAATATAAACGAGTAGGAAATAAGCGACTTGTAAATACTAGCTTCCACTTTAGTGCCTCGTTAAAACCGCATTCTGGAAAACCCTGTGGGAAAAACCGAGAAGTCGGGAAAAAGAGTACACCAGAGAATAGAGATGTATTATTTAGGAGTAGTACTTCTTCATGTTGCAAGCGTGCCACGACCTAGGTAGGTCGGCTATCCTTGCAGAGTTGATACCTTGTAGTAGCTCTTGCCAAGTACCTCAACAACTCGGTACGGACCTTTCCAATTTGCAGTCAACTTGCCTTCTCTGGGCTTCGGAGCTCCTATGTCGTTTCTCAGCATCACCAAGTCGTCTTTTGAGAAAGACCTTCTTATTACTTTCTTGTTGTATCTAACAGCAACTCGTTCCTTCAGAGCAGCCTCACGTAGTCGAGCTTCTTCTCGAACTTCCTCTCCAAGCTCGAGTTCCGACTTACATATCTTTGCATTGTCGACTTCACAGTAGAAAGTGGCTCATGGACTTTCGAACTCGACTTCCAATGGAATCATAACTTCCATTCCATAGGCCAACCTGAATGGAGTCTCACCAGTTGTGGACTGTGCTGTCGTCATGTAGGCCCACAAAACGTATGGTAACTGCTCTGCCCATGCGCCTTTTGCTTCGTCCAACCTCCTTTTCAGATCTCTCAAGATCACCTTGTTCTCCGCCTCGGTCTGACCATTCGCCTATGGGTGCTCAACAGAGGTAAACTGGTGCTTGATCTTCAAGTCTGCTACCAACTTCGAAAGGTTGAATCGGTAAACTGTGTGCCATTGTTGGTAACAATTGAGTGAGGAACTCCAAATCTGGTTACCACGTTCTTCCACAAGAACTTCTTACTCTGTCGAGCAGTGATGGTAGAAAGTGGCTCTGCCTCAATCCACTTCGTAAAATAGTCAATTCCGACTATGAGGTACTTTAAATGCCCTGGAGCTTGGGGAAAAGGACCTAGCAAGTCGAAACTCCACTTGGCAAAAGGCCATGGCGAAGTCACATGTATGAGCTCTTCAGGAGGGGCCACATGGAAGTTGGCATGGGCTTGGCACTGTGGGAATTTCTGCACGTAGAAAGTCGCATCCTTCTGCAAGGTCGGCCAGAAGAAACCAGCCCTTAGAACCTTCTTCGCTAGCGAGTTCCTGGAACAATGTCAAACTTCAAGTAGTTGACTATCTCCTCCATCCATCCGAGTTCCTGTCCCAAGATGGCAAGCACCTCGACCTCGGTGGATTGTTGATTTATGGACAGAGATAGCAACTTCTCCTGGATCAAACTCCGGTGAGAACCATCTGGCTTGGTACTTGCTAACTTGGATAGGGCATCAGCCCTGTGATTCTCCTCCCGGGCTATATGTCGCACCTCGACATCAGTAAACCCCTTCATCATTTTCAGAGTCGCCTCCAAGTACTTCTTCGGATTAGAGTCTTTGGCCTGAAACTCCCCGTTGATCTGGGAAGTAACGACTTGTGAGTCACTATAAACAATAACCTTCTTTGCTCCCGCCTCTATGGCTATCCGCAGGCCAGCAAGGACATCTTCATACTCTACCTTATTGTTGGTTGCCTTAAATCCGAACTTCAAGGAAACTTCCACGCTTGTCTGTTGGTCATTCTCCAATATGATTCCTGCCCCGCTGCCCGACTTGTTGGAGGAACCGTCAACAAAAATCGACCAAGTGGCTGAGTTGCTCGTCGGTACTCCCGTGTTCTCTACAACGAAGTCGGCAAGACACTATGCCTTCACCGCCTTTCGACTTTCATAAGAAATGTCGAACTCTGTCAGCTTGATTGCCCACCTCATAATCTGACCTGCCAAGTCGGTTTTCTGAATAACACTCTTGATTGGTTGGCCAGTCCGGACTAGAACTTTGTGAGCTTGAAAGTAGGGTCGAAGTTTGCGGGATGCTAAAACCAGAGCAAGGATTACCTTCTCAATCTTCTGGTACCTTAGTTCCGCCCCCTGAAGCACCTTGCTCGTGAAGTAGACAGGATGCTGACCTTCTTCATCTTCACGGATCAAGGCTGAAGCCACTGCTCGATCCGAGGTAGCTAAGTACAAAACCAGGACTTCACCCTTACAAGGTCAAGAATTGGTGGGGTCGTCAAGAAGTCCTTAAAGTGTTGGAAGGCGGCCTCGCATTCGGCAGTCCATTCGAACTGCTTCCTCTTCTTCAAAATAGCAAAGAGAGGTAACGACCTCAATGCGGACCCAGCCAGAAATCTCGACAGAGCTGCCAACCTGTCATTTAACTGTTGAACCTCTTTCAAGCATGTGAGATTCTTCATATTCAGAACTGCGGCACACTTGTCCGGATTTGCCTCTATTCCTCTCCAAGTTAGCATGAAGCCCAAAAATTTTCCTGCGCTCACTGCAAACGCACACTTCGTTGGATTCAACCTCATGTTGTGCGACCTGATAGTCTCTAAAACCTTGGACAAATCGGACAACAAATCTTCCTCTTTCTTGGTCTTCACCAACATGTCGTCCACATAGGCCTCCATGAGGTCCCCCAAGTGTGGCTTTAACACCTCGTTCATCAACCTCTAGTAAGTCGCCCCGCATTCTTCAGCCCGAACGGCATAACAATGTAATAGCAGTTCGCCTTCGGCGTGATAAATGAAGTTTTCTCCTGATCTGGTGGTACATTCGGATCTGGTTATAACCAGAATATGCGTCCATGAAGCACCGAAGTCGGTATCCCGACGAAGAATCCACCAAGGTGTCGATATTGAGAAGTGGATATGGATCCTTAGGGAAAACCTTATTCAAGTCGGTATAATCCACGCACATTCTCCACTTGCCATTCTGCTTCTTCACAAGGACGACGTTGGCCAGCCACTCTGGGTACTTTATCTCTCTGATGAAACTAGCATCAAGTAAACTTCCGACTTGCTCCTCGACAACTCGAGCTCTTTCTTCACTCATCTTTCGTCGCCTTTGCTGCATAGGTCTCGTTCCCGGGTACACAGACAGTTTGTGGCTCATGTACTCGGGGTCGATTCATGGGATGTCGGAAGCCTTGCACGCAAACAGGTCGGAATTATCTCTCAACAGCTTTACCAAGTCGTTTTTTAGGTCGGGCGCGAGGGTTGACGAGATCTTCGTGGTTTTGTCGGGAACATCTCCGATCTGCACATCCTCCAAGTCTCCCTCCGGTTGAGGTCGGAAGTCTTCCTTCATCTCTGGCCTTTCGAGCTCCAGCACATTGCATTGTTCCGACTTCCGATCCACAACTTGGTCCAAGCTTTCGTTGTAGCATCTCCTTCCTATTTTCTGATCTCCATGAACCACTGCCACCCCACTCCTGGTAGGAAACTTCATGCACAAGTGTGGGGTCGAAACCACTGCTCCCAACTTGTTGAGTGTCCTTTTTCCAATCAAGGCATTGTTAGCTGATGGTGTGTCTATGACTATGTAGTTGACCGTGACGGTCTTGCTCAACCTTCCTTCACCAAAAGTAGTATGGAGACTGATGTAATCTAAAGCTTTAATTGGCTCTGCCCCCAAGCCAAATAAAGCATTTGAGTACGCTCTAAGTTCCGACTTCTCCAAACCGAGCTTCTCAAAAGCCGACTTGAAAAGTATGACTGTTGAGCTCCCCTGGTCGACCATCATCCGATGTAGGTTGGTGTTTGCCAGAATCATCGTTATCACCACGGGGTCATCATGCCTTTCTCGAACTCCCCGAGCATCTTCAGAACCGAACGAGATCTCTGGTAGCTTCACAAAGTCGTCTTTCCTTCCGACGTGGTATACCTCCTTCAAGTGCCTCTTTCTAGACGACTTACTCAAACCACCTCCAGCGAAACCGCCATAGATGGTATACACATTCCTTCTCGGGAGGTTGCTCCCCTCCCGCCGATCATCCGACTTGTTCTCCCTGCTCCTCTTTTCAGGTCGATCTTCCTTTCTCGACTCCAAGTACTTGTCTAACTTGCCGTCTCTGGCGAGTTGTTCTATTGCATTCTTCAAGTCATAACATTTGATGGTGTGGTGGCCGTACATCATGTGGTACTCACAGTATTCCGACTTGCTTCCAGCCGACTTGCCTCTAATTTGTCTTGGAGTTGGCAACTTCTCAACGTTGCAGATGTCCCGGTAAACATCCACCAAGGACGTCCGCAACGGAGTAAAGGAGTGGAACTTACGGACCTTGGGGAAATCACGATCAAACTCGCGCCTTCCCTCCTTGTTCTTCCTGTTGTCCATTTCCCGAGAAGATCCCACGTTTCGAAGTCGAGTTGCCTACTCCATGTTGATGTATTTCTCAGCACGCTCCTGGATCTCCGCAACGGAAGTTGGATGTCGCTTGGATACGGATTGGGAGAATGGACCATCTCGAAGTCCGTTCACAAATGCCATCACTACGGCCTCCGCAGGCAAGTTGACGATCTCCAAACATGCCTTGTTGAAACGCTCCATGTAAGCTCTCAGACTTTCTCCTCCTCCCTGCTTCACTCCGAGCAGGCTAGGAGCGTGCTTCGACTTCTCCTTCTGTGTTGAAAAGTGGATCAAGAACCCCCTGGCCAAGTCGTCAAAACAAGCAATAGACCTCTCGGGCAAGTTGTCAATCCAGTGTTGCGCAGCCTTAGTCAGAGTAGTGGGGAAAGCCTTGCAACGAGTTGCGTCTGACGCCCCAACCAGGTACATCCGACTTCTGAAATTGCTCAAGTGGTGTCTTGGGTCAGATGAACCGTCATATAACACCATCTCGGGGCACTTGAAGTTCTTTGGGACTTCTGCCTGCATTATCTCCTCCGAAAAGGGATCTCAAGTGGTAAACAACTGGTCGGAATGCTGGGGTGCGAGCTTGCCACCTTCGCTCTTCTTCATCTCGGTTTCCATCTTTTTCAACTTCTCTTCCGTCTTTTTCCTCCAGGCCTTCTCCTGCCTGAGTTGCTCCTCTACCTCCATCTGTCGAGCATAGTTGCTCTCAAATCGGTCCAGCCGACCTAATTGTCCGGTAACAATACCCATGATGTCATAAGCGCTCCTCGGCTCTCTGTTGAGCACCGGAATATGAACCTTTGAAGCGATCCGCCGAGGAGAGGGGATCCGACATATCGTACGTCGGGGAGACGGAACTCGCGAAGTCGCACGATGAGGCGACACCTCCCGTGCAGCCGCTCGTCGAGGAGATGGACGACGGACGGATGTGGCCTGACGTGCACCACTTCCCCTTCCATTGTTCGACTCTGAGTCCGAAGCTGTATGTCCGTCCTCCCTTGGTACAGGTAGTTCGTTGTTGACGGGTGGTTCCGCCATCAAGAGAGCAAAACGCCGAGTTCCCCGGCAACGACGCCAATGTTACGAGAGGAACCCAAAAGCCTGCTTCCTGACGAGCCCAAAGCGTAAGCCTCCGCTGGAATGGGTTGGGTTGTACTTGCAAGGCACTCCGATGCCTAAGTCAGTAAGAGTTTTAGCAGGTGGTAAGTGGTAGAAATTGGGTAAGTATGTCATACCTGATAAGGGTTTGGCCTTCGTATTTATAGAAGAGTAGCCTTCTTGGCAGTTACTCATAGGTACTGCTCGTGAGGAGGTGTTCCTGCCTAAGTGGGAAAACCGTCTGAGGCAGTTCTGTCCACTCCTCGCTAGATTTAACTCCTCTTTAACCGTTCCCGCGTAAGTGGTCATTCATACAAGACCTCGAAGTCGTGCCTAACCGAGTTGTCAGGTCGACAATTCTCCCTACAACTCGGATAAGTTCTCGAGCTTGAGGTACGAACTGGGCCCAAGTCATTGGGCCTGTTGGGCCGGTATGAACACTACTGTTTATAGAACGTCCACCATGAAAGTTATAGAACATCCGAAACCTAAAGTAAGCATCACCCAACTTTTTTTTTTATAAACATAACATCCGAAATCTAAACAAATAAAACATCTAATTTAAGTGCATGTTTGGTTTAACGTTTGAAACATGAGAAGCGCGTTTACATTTCTTGAACGCTCCAATTTTTTGTTTGGCTGTCATTTTTCTCGTTAACGCAAACGTGATTTTGGCTTTCAACTCACGTTTAGAAGCAACAAATTGGAGCTTCTGCGTTTCCTAACCAGCGTTTCCTTTCTTGACTTATCTTCAAACTCTAAAAATTATTTTCTTTCTACCAATTCTATTCTTTACCCATTATTTGAAAAAACTTGATAAGCAGCAAATTTACTTTATACTAGCCAGCCAAAATAACCAGCAACATGTTATCAATGTATAAAATGCACTTTTTAATGTATTTGAATTTTTTTTAGTTATCAAGAAATATACTTGCTAGTTATTTTATGGCTAAGAATAATATATTGTGTTGTTCATATAGCACTACTTTATTTTATTTGTTGAGTAATCCTTTTTTATTATTTCCAGTGTTTTTATTAACTTTTTTTATCTCGTATACTTTTATAAATATGTGGTTATATTTATAATATGATTTATTCATCTTATTGGATATAACATATTTTTTGGATGATTATATATAACTAATTAACTAAAATATTAATCATAAATAATAATAGTAGTAAAAAGTTATTACATACTGAAAAAGAATACTAAAAGTACTAAAATAGTATTAGGTATAAAACATATTAGAAAAGTTATAAAAAAATAAATGTGCTTGAAATAATAATATTATAATTTAATGCCATGTTCAATTTAGTAATTATATATCTAAAAGTGATTTTAACTAATATTATCCAAATAATATTTATTTTATCAAAATCAATTTTGATATAGAGTAGTCAAACATAAATCATGTTGACACAAATTCACTTTCATCTAAAATCAATTCTACAAAATCAAGTTTATTCAAACTTAAGTTTGCAGACGCTAATCTAAACACACACTAAGTTGTTGGCTAAATTTTTATTAGTTACCTAATATTGTTGTAATTTAATTATTGACTCCTTAATCTTGGTTCTGTAGTACTTTTGCTTAACAAATTATTATTAGACCCCACAGAATTTATATTGCGATCTGCAATCTTATAATTTATGAGTAGCAGATGCCCATGCATGCATGTAGTAACAATTACATACACAAAAATGTTACAGTTTTGAAATTATTGTACTGCAACTAATATAAACAACAGTACTGCTATGTAACAGTAATTTAAAATGCATGTATTGGATTGGCTTAAACAAAGATGAACAAGATGTGTGTTCTTTTGCTATATATGATTCATGATTCTATGCATGAACAAAGGCAAGAGTGTAATTACACACCTGAAAATCATGTCCTCCAACATTGCATTTTGAAGTGGATGATGCCCACTTCTTTCTCTCTTTGGCGTCACACCCTTTTTCTTTCAAAGCTAAACACATACACACCAAATTCTAGGTTAATTCTTTCGTTCCCAAATATCACATAGAGGCTTAAAGCATAGTAAACTTTAAAATATAAATTTTCAACCCTAAGCTAAATTTTAATTTAAATTTTAAATTCTATAATTTTAAATCTCAAACCCTAATCTATTAACTCTAAACTCTAAATATGAATATAAGTGATTATATTAAATATAATAAATAAAGAATTAAGATTTATTAACCTATAAGAAATACAATATTTCTTATTTAATAAGTAGTGTATCATTTATTATATTATACAAGCATTAATAATCAATGATAACACCACACGACATGTATCAAGGAAGAGTAATGTTACGAAATCAACATTAGGAGACCAATAGAGAGCCAATGAGTGTAATTAGAGAAATAATAGGTGGTAAAAAGAAAATGAGAAAAGAAGAAAAAAGCTTATTGGCCACTTATTGGTTAACAAACCATGGGTTCCCTAAGATGAAAAATTTGATACTCATAGCGTTTTAGTTATAGAAATTTTATATTATGATTATTTATCATTAATAATATTAACAATAATAAATTTTAAATAGAGTAAGTACAGGAAACTAAGTTTAATTAGTTAACATAACTCGTGACCAAAAAAATTAGTTAAAATTACTCAACTTTTTTTAAATTGTAAAAACTATTTGTTTTTTTAGAGTATAGGATTAATTTATGATTTAGAATTGAGAGCTTTAAAATTTAAGATAAAAATTATAATTGAAAAAAAGTTAACCAACATTAAAATAAATAAATAAAGAATAAATATTTTTTTCGGCTCTAACCTTTTTTATTTTGAGCTTGGAGAATTTTAATAATTTTAAAACCTAAAATATATGTAAGCAATTAAGAAATTAGACACATTAATTTCTGTGATCAAATGAAATAAGTTATCAGTACGACATTATGTGTCATGAACATCTATCATATGTGATTAATATGTCTAATTTTTTAATTTTTTCAAGAGCCCTACGAAAGTTTAATATTATTGGAGTACCTCAAGTCTAAAATGAAAATCCTCAGCCACATAAAAGGATGTTTACACGTAAATAAATAAAAATCATTTCACTAATTTATTTATTTCCCATACAACGTGGTGCTGTTTATTGTTATATTTACCTTGTGGTGAAGAAGCAGTTCCCTCCGAGTCATGGCAGCGACGCTTCCGGCGCTCCATGGCCTTGTGATTCTGAAACCAGTAGAAGACATTCTTGCCTTGGATCTTGCCGAAGCGTTGCAGCTGAGAAGCTATGTGTTGAATTTGTAGAGTAGATGGAGTCTTAATTCCGTTTCCAAACAATTCCTGAAGCACCTGTAACTGCATTGGCGTTGGACTCCACCTTCTCCTTTGTTCACCATGACCATCAGAATCCACCACATTATTATTATTATTATTATTATTATTATTATTATTATTCCTCCCTTCTTGCTCCGCAGTAACGTAACCTAACATATAGTAAGTTAATGAGTTCTACTTTGCCACATGAAATGTTATATTTCTAAACCACGTAATACACATAATTGGTCATGTGAAATTTATTTGAATAAATATCATTACACATCAAACATATCCAAAAACATAACCTATAGCTAGGAAGAATAATGAAATACTCCTATATGTAAATGAATGATTATTATATTCTTTTGTCCGATTAATTCTAAGAATAGTAAACACATTAGGTATACACATGCTTTTTTATTAGAATACCCTGTTTTCGAAATTTATTATGAAATATAAAATATATTTTAAAGAGGATTTATTAGAATTTAACTTTTAAAAATAATAACTTAAGCTGTTTTTTATTTTTAGTATATATAGCGTTTTTGTAAAAACGTATAGATTGATCCTATCTAGACAATAGGATGTTGAAGAAAAGTTGATTACCGGGACAGTAGCTGGAAGTGAGGAGATGGTTACAACAATGGGTGCAAATACTACAATAAGGTTGTGTTATAGGTGTAGTAGAGAGCATGGGAGCTGCAACGATGGTATCAAGGTTTGAGTTTGGAGGAGGATGAGGAAGAGTAGTGGAAGAGTAGTGCAAGTTATTGAAGGAATCAGACATGTTCGAGTTGTAAGAAGAACAACTGTTTGCCGTTGTTTCAAAACTAGGGTTTTTTATTGTGTGAGAAAATACCGTGTAATAATAGGAGTAGTGTAAACTGTACCGTAAAGTATGCTCCTTTAATTATGTAACGGTTTGCATAAATTGAAAGATGATTGGTTTTGCATATCTTTGTAAAGCATATTATTAACACGGTGATATTATTCGCAAAATATGTGTAGTAGCCATAATTTCTTAGTTATAGGTATGTATAATTTTTTATTTTGACTTGTTTTTTATTTATAAATTGCTATTAATTTAAATATATAATAGTGTTTTGGTGGGATGTATCATAGGCCCAATAAATCTAGACTAATCTCTAATAACATGATTGTCTTTTTTATAGGATTTGACATGACCACATCTTTTATTGCATACATGCTGTCTTTAAAGTTTGAATCGAGACACATTTAAACAACTTAAGTCATTTATCTAAATATAATATTAAATGTCATAAATATATAATTAGATACATTATTTATATTAATTTAAAGATTTTAGTCTAAACATGATAAGTTTCGTTTACATAACCTATCCTTACTTCTTTTTATTGGCTTAGGCTTTTTGTAGAAATGATTTTATGACATAATGTTAGAGTTTATAATAACCTAAAAATCTAGAACTCATCTGAATCCTAAAATAAAAAATTTAGTATAAGCAAAATAAAAGGAAAAAACTTGCTTCATCATGACAACATATAATTATTGTATAATTTGCATAACTCCACTATCAAAATTGCTACTCTTTCTTCACGTTCAATAAAATAATTATTTTACAATATTATTTTTCTTTAACTATTAATATATAATCCAAAAAAAATCTGTTTATTGAAATATAAATATTGCCTGTCAAAAGTAAACGTCAATATAGAATTGTTGTCAGGAAATATCTTATTTTTTTGTAATTAATTGCCATCAACAATATATGTAAAGTGTAAATACGTACTGCTCGTTAAAAATACTTTTTATTTTTTTATTTTAACAAGTTAATGATCATAGAAGTTGAAAATGCTCTACTAAAACCTGGAAATTATCAACGAAATAAAATGCTTTTTTTCCCATAAAAAAATCATCAGTGCTAGAATATGTTACTTCCAAAATAATGATGTGGAAGTAATGAAAATGTAAGAATTATTCTATTAGTTCTCAACTTCTTATAGTTATTTGATTAAAAAAAAAAGCCTTTCATCCTAAATCCTAATATGGCCTTATTGATTAATCCTAATATGGCCTTATTGATTCTCATTAAATATACGTGACAGAAAATAAATTAATTTAACCAGTGTGACAGAAGGCATGGTTAATTAATGGCTGACAACGGTAGTTGGGGTTTGTCCTTTTTTCTTTATTTATTTCTGTGAATACTGAATATCATGTTCTGGATTTAAATTTTAAGTGTTAAATAATAGATTTGATTTTTTTACACTTGGATCCACTAATCTGCTATCAGTCTAGGTACTTTCAGATCAAATAAGAAAGGACTGCTACATACCCAAAAAAAAATTGGATAACAATTGATACTTTTGGTGACTATAACAAGGTGCCTTATACGGTATAGAGCATCTGTATAAAGATACTCTGTATCGATGTGACATTTTCACATGTTGGATACATGTGACGTAGTGTGATGTCATTTGATACATGGCTCAGTCTGAGGCTAGCTATTGTGTAGCCGCGCCGACAAGACTTGAGGAAGGTTTTTTGGTCCGATGGGCCATTAGAGTTACTAGGCCAAGGCCAATATTCTTGATAACGTGGGATGGTTTATGTTCTAAGAGGCTGGGCATAACCCGTTAGGAATTTTTTTCCATGAATAATATTTTGTTGTGTAAACTCATGGGAGGCAATAATCAGTCAAAATAACAATAACTTTATTTTTGGAATTCTCATCATCTCATGCATCTAGCGGAAACAAGTAAGACGGTCTACTAGAGATCTATGTTTTGATCTAATAAAATTTTGTGCATCTTAGACCTATTTAATAAATACGTTAGAAGCCCGTCTTAATACAAAAAAAAAATGTTAGAATCATATTTTTGTAAAAATTTTTTATTTAGAAAAATCAGGCTATTTATAAAATTTATAAAGTCTAATAGACCGGCTATTTATATATATTAGGCTATAATAATTTTTTTATATTTAAAAAAATATAATTTTATTAAATTTAAAATAAAAAGTTATATAATCTATCATTATATTTATTTTTTTAATCTTCTAACCACTCTATTAAAAAAATCATTAATATCTATAATTACTAAATAAATATATTTATAAAGATCGTAATATAAGTCTTTTCTATGATTTGAAATTTTATTTCTTTGTAAATAAAAAATATTTATTATTTTTATTAAATTTTTTTCTTAACTTAATTTTTAATAAACTTTTAAACATGTTTCATGACAGGCCAAATTTTTAAAACATGTAAGGCTAGATAAAAAATAATTTTTTTAACAAATAATGACCTATAACATGTTTAAACTCAAGCCTAATCTAATGTAAACTATTTCCATACCTACATACATCATGAATATATATATATCTTCGCTTTAATAACTAATGTATTCATGCTTATAAAGCTTTTTTATACAAGGCTTAGACTCTAAACACTAAATATATGTGTCATTTTATATCCTCTTCATAAATTATTATTACAAGCATATTCTTAACTTTAATTTTTGGTTGAATGTTTCATTTAATTGACTCCACTGCTTCTATAGAACTAAATCCTATACCTAACGAGTTATTTGTATTTTAATCTTCAACCTTCAGTGTAAATGGTAAAATGAAACTTTTATATGGGGTAACTAACTTCACCTATGTAACTATCATTATCTACTTTGTGACTTTACCCTAATTATATTTTCACGTCGTGTTATTTTTAGATGTTATCTATAATAATATATAATGGCAACACTAAGATGTGGTGTCCAATTTTTTTTTTTTATTATATTTGTCCTCAATCAATTTATGTAAGAGGAAAATAAATATGGGCAAAATGGTCACTAAATTTATTTAAAAATCTATAACCCACAACTCTCAAAAACAGTTGTTTTTTTTTGTTATAACTAACCACAGATAATTTGTTGACATTAACCACTATCTGATAAAAGAGGAAGAATCAACAAGTTCTTAAACTCATTTTTTTATTGTTATATAGTATGTTTGGCAAAATAACAATTTTATACATAACAACTTTGTAAATTAAGTTAGTAAATCTTTATCTTAATTTTGTTACACATAATAATATAATACTTTTTATTATACTTTATTTAATTTAAATTTATTCATTTTCTATATTTTAAATGATAAAAAATTATAAAATTTGAATATCAAAAGAACTTATAAAATTTTATTCTGTTTATAATATATTATTATTTTAAATCTAGGATTTCCTTAAAATAATAGAAAAGCGATTAATGGTGTCTATTGAAGTGATGAATATTATTCAAATAACAAATTGATAGGGTGAACAATATATTTTTAAAAAGATTTAAAATTAATTATTTAAAAACTATGGCAACAGAAAAGTGGCTTAAATAAGGACAGTATTATTATAATATTACTAGCGGCATTGTTTGTTATTAAAACAATTAATTTTAAAACAATTTTTTAATTTTTAATATTAAGTTAAAATCTCTATATATAAATGATATTTGTGTGTTAGTATAATATTTATTTGACATAAGATGTCGATTATTTTATTAAATATATCATTGACAAAGTCAATGATTTATTGAGAACTAATGTATGTTTTAACTTACTGATAGATGAATAATATTTAAATAGAAATTATAAGAATGAATAATGCATTAATAAAAATTTAAATTAATTTTTTAAAAATAATAAAATTTGAAAATATTATGCTGAAAATGATGAAAATTTGAATAATATATTCTTAAATATTTAAAATAAATTCTTTAAAAATAATAAAAAAGTAAAAATTATATTAAAATATTGAATATTATTCGGATAATAAATTGAATGGGTGATTAATATTTTTTAAAAAATTATAATAATTAATATTTTAAATTAATAGAAAAAGTGACTAAACAATTATGTAGTACCTATAAAGCTGCTGGTTCCAATTATGTCATGTTTATTTTACTTTGTTATTTAATAATAATAATATCGCGTTAACGTGAATATGTGTCCATTCAAACAATCATAAGAAAACTAATAAGAATTGTTAACGGAGAGTCATTTATCACTTCACATTCTTAACTATTTCTACAAAATGATTCAATGGGGGACATACATTTTCACTTTCTATCAACACCCAATAATAACCATCGATAGAGATATCACACAATTCAATTTTATTTCATATCCAACTTATTTTTATAAGCTAACATTAAAGCTTCTGGTAATTATATTTAAGCGAACATACTGGCATTGTTACTTTTTTTATATTTAAACCACTATATTCAATATTTTACTAATATGGGGAATATATACAATCTTTACTTCATTTTTGAGGATAAATTATCGGAAAGTATAAGTAATCGATATTTTTTTAACTAACAATCAGACTATAACAAATAATAAAATATCTATAACTACTATTTATAGAGCATTTTTAATGAAAATTAGTAAAACATTTATAATTTTTCTTAAAATAAAACATTCTAAATCTAAAATAATCAACAATAGAAATAAAACTTTTTTTTTGATAATTAGGTAGCAAAAAACCAAACAAAGTATCAAATCTAAACATACAACCAAATCAAAAGGCAACATCCCCATAACTCAGTGTTATGAGGAGACGCAGCACACTCAAGCAGCAAATAAGCATCAATAAATCCAAAATAAAACAAAGCTAAACAAATGAAACCAAAGCAGCCCCTTATCTTCGTATTGCAATGCTCTTCACTCAGACTAGGAGAATAATGGTTCACCCCATCACTTTTTCATAGCATCTTGCTTCCTCAAGCACCAGTCACTGTATCAGTTTGCAGACAGGTTAATCACCTCTTGTCTGACCACATCTAATTCCACAGAGCCAACTTTGAAGATTATCTTGTTCCTTTGTCCCCAAATTGATTATACAACGGCAAAAAATATAATCACCCAATCGACTTTCGTCTGCTTCGTAATACTAGCCTCAATCCATGACTCAAAACATTCCCTCGTAGAGCCTGGACATACCCATTGAATACCCCAATGTCGAAGAACCTCACTCCATATCAGCCAAGATTTGTAGCATCCAAAGAAAAGATGATGAACAGATTCCACCGAGCCACCACATAATACACAGGATGCTTGACTCCATTGTAACATTCCTAACTTGGCTAAACTATCCTTCGTATTCATTTTTTCCAAAATAACCATCCACATAAATACTTCCACCCTCGGTGAGACAAGACTCTTCCAAAGGTTCTTAGCAAAATTATACAGGCTACAATTTAGATTTCTACACCTATTCTTATATATCAAAGTAAGGAACGAGCTAACCGAGAACTCACCTTTGTTGTCCGTTTGCCATACCCATTTGTCCTTCTCCCCCTTGCTCAAATTTACCTTGGATAAAATATTCAGCAACCTTTTTAAATCATCAAGCTTCCAACCCCTCATTTGTCTTCTCCATTCTAAAGTCCAGGTCCAGTTCAAACCATCCCATGTACCAAAGTTCGCTATAGACCCCTCGCGCAAAGCAGTTGCCCTGTACAAATAGGGAAAAAATCCTTCAATCTACCTTTTTTCCTCCAAGAATCCTCCCAAAACTTTGTTCGCTGCCCATCCCTAGTTGGATACTGAGTCTATCATGAAATAGTGTTGCAAGTTTAGGAGCAGAAATCGTGAGGTTCTGAATATCTTCACAAAAAAAATAGAATATTCAATTTAAGTTGTTAGCTAAATTTGTGTTAATTACCAATATTTTTTGTTATTGTTAAAATTTTAAAATAAACATAACCATAATTAAAATTGCGGATAAGGTGACTATAGTCTATAGCAAACGACAAGGGTAACAAGACAATCTTTTTTTTACAAGGTAACAAGACGAAATTTAGATCATAAATTTGAGGAAAAAAATATATTTTTTTGTACACGAGGGAAAAAATATTTTCGTAAGTCAATTATTACATATTAATATTATGGATTTCTTATCATATTAATTACTTGATATAAGCCGTACGCGTCCTTGTAACAAGCCTCCAACACAAAATAGAAATAAGCATTTCCGTCTGTTTAGGCTCAAGTTCAAAAAGAGCACATTACAAAACAAATACCTCCATAGTTAAACTACATATTCCCCATATCCAACATGTTCCTATAGCCCAACCCATAAATAGAAATTGACCCACCGTGGTAAGCCGAGTCATGGGATAGGGAACACTGCTGGCTCAATCGATACACCATTCTAGGGACCCACCACCCATTTAATCTAACCAAAAAGTAGGGCCCACCAGTGTCAGCTACTTCATAAATTTTAAAAAATGTCTCATTTATTCATCTATATATAGATTAGCTCTGTATATTATAATTCCCCTATAACAATTGATACTTTATCATAATGATTTTTAATATGACGCTTAATTTCAAGTTCAAAATTTAGCAAATGTTGAAATGAAAACTTAAGTGTTGTGTGTGCAAGTGCGTGATGAATTAATGAAATTGTAATTTATAAATTTGGGAGTTTTCTAATTTATCTGTGTACTATATATCAATATTTGGTTGGGCTAGTGGGATGAAGTGCTAAGTCCCTTATTAAGTAACACCAAGGTTAAAATCTGGGTTGTGCATGGAGTAATTTATGTGATTAAATGATTACAATAATTGAAATATGTTACTTGCACATAAAAATTTAATCATTAAATTAGTTATTGATATAAAATATATGTTAAAATATAAAACATATATTTAAAATAACTTAAACAATACAAAT
The DNA here is from genome assembly GCA_036250425.1 of Stylosanthes scabra. Taxonomy (NCBI): domain Eukaryota; kingdom Viridiplantae; phylum Streptophyta; class Magnoliopsida; order Fabales; family Fabaceae; genus Stylosanthes; species Stylosanthes scabra. The sequence goes on along the minus strand of JASCZI010120887.1, from coordinate 87,025 downwards.
ATTTATATACTTTATTGGGTATGCAAACTTTTCTTTCTTTTTCCGGTGATATGCAAACTTCTAGTAATTTTTTTTCTTTGGACAGTGAATTGGACAACAGTCCCAATCCTAAACATACACATACTCAAACTTCTAGTAATTCTCGTGATTGGCTCAGCTTTATTTTATTGGGTTTGGGTCACGGGTTGGACTCAACTTTTATCGGGTTATTATATATTCACACCTTTCTTCCAAGGGCAATATAATTTGGGCTTAAGCCCAAACTAAGGTAGCAGAACATAGAAGAAAGCCCAAAACTGACACAACATTAATCCTCTCGTTCTGGGCTTTAAGCCTTGTTTTAATATAAAAAAGAACTAATTAATGGATAACATACTGTTCACAAAAAATACAGAAAACATACTAACACGTCCCAAAAAAAAAACACACTAAAGCCGAATTTGTCACTAAATACAAAGAATTACTTAAACACATCCTCTGGACATAAATGATAAGTGATTTGGATTGCTTAAGTGTGTAATCTCTAATTCAAATATTAGGGTTGGCATATATACAGAAAGAGATATAACCACGTCAACCCCCCGAAAGGGGCACTTGATAAGGCGTAAGGAATTAGTTTGAGCCTGTCGAGTCTAGAATATCCTTCTTAAAAAAAAATAAAGAATTACTTATATTGTATTTCATATATAAAAACAAAGGTAATTTAACATCAGAATAAATTTGGGTTGTTCTATTGAAAAGAATTACTTATATTGTATTTCATATATAACACTGGTGCATTTTAGATTAGAGCAAGAAATTAAATACTAAAGTATGTATTATTTTACTTAACTTATTCAATGTTCGAATTAACAGATCAGAGGATATGATGTTTCAAATTCTTACTAAAATTTCAAGTTATTTTAAACTTTAATGTGAACAATTCCATTGTGATAATAAGATTTTATATATGCACAATAATGATAGATAAATATATTTATAATATGTTTCTAAAAATATAAGCAATAGGAAAAATCCAAAAGGGAAGAAGAAGAATAAGAAGAAAACAAGAGTAATGTGTAGAGAGACAAGAGAGTGGGGAAAAAACAGTACTAAGTTTGTTTATCGATGCCCTCTAAATTTGAATACTATATAAATATTCCGGAGACAGCGGCTATTAATACTTGACAGTCCCACACCCTTACCAAGCATACACAAACACTAAATAAATACAAATATATATAATTATTAATAATTCATAAAAACAAGAAAAAACAAATAATCGCATATAACAAACTGCGAAAATTATTTGGTACACATATAAATTATATAAATATAAAAATATTTATAATATAAATTTTATTTTTTAATCTTATAAAAATTAAAATAAAATACATATATAGATTTATATATATTTCTAATAAAATTCACGTATTTATTATTTATATTTATATCGAATAAATTTTTCTTAAATTAGAATAAAAAGTAAAATTTTAAAGAATTATAAGAACCTTCCAGGAATCAAGGGTCAAGATCATGTGACTAGACCCATAAGACAAGGGAAGAACCCAAATTTTTAGGTTCTTTTTCTTTGTTCTTTCTCTCTCTCTCTCTCAAAATCCCTTTTACTACTAGTCTTTTTCTCCCTTTGTCTTGGTGAATTATATCCAAATCCAAAATCCAAAACCCAAAACCCCCTTTGTGTTATTTTCACACACCAAGATCATATCTTTTTTGTGCACTTTGATGTGGTTTATTTCTTTCTGGGTGTTCTAAAGCTGCTACTTTATCCCTTTTGTGACAATAACCAACAAAATCAAAACCTACACACACCAAACAGCATTATTATTTTGCAATGATAGTTTTCAGAGAAAGAGAAAAAACAAGAAGTAGTGTTTCTTTTTCTTCTCCAAGAAACAGAGCTGCAATCTTCTTCTTGTGGGTCATCTTAGTTTTTTCTCTTATAACTTTCTTTTTGTCTATTCACGACAACGATGGAACCGCCGCAATCCAAAACAAAAGCGCAGCCAGAAGCACAAGCACAAGTAGAAGCAAACATTCGATAATAAAGCCTCCACCGCTTTCGTCGCGGCCACGACCACGACCGCGAGGACACTTGAGAGATCATAGTTTCGGTAGGGTCTTGTTCCATGCACCGGTGAAATCTTTATCAACAACTACCGTTATGAAGACAAAAAATGGTTATTCACAACAACATAGTAGTGATGTTTATGATGATGACAAAAGAATAATTCACACAGGTCCAAATCCTCTTCACAACTAACACAAATGGAGCCGAAGACAGCCAGTCAAATTCAATCCGCGAAATAATTTGATGTATGAACAATATCGTCGCGATATAGGTCATTATTGGAGTGCCAGCAAGATCATCAATTCCATATTAATTTTCTTATGAAATTCATAGAGTTATTTTCATATGAGGTTGATAGTTAAAAATTATTAGATAGAAATTTAATCAAATTTATAAGATAATTTTTAACTATCAATTTCGTAGAAATAACTGTATTTAAATTTTACTTAGTTTTGTTTAATATGCTTAGTTTGTTAATTATTCAACCTAATATATTCCTGTAGTATTAGTATATATATATTCAGTATTTTTTTTTGACTTTATATCTCAGTATGTTATCTTCATTTTTTATTTCTTTTTTCTTTTTTTTTTAATCTTGCATTTTAGGATTTAGAAGAATGAGAGCATAGCCTTAGCCTTTTTTAGTTGGAAGCAAAAGGGTACTATTATTGTGAAAAGAGGGAAGAGGGAGGAAAAAAATGAAGAGGCTAGTGTTAATGCTCTCGATTCTTTTTTTTTTTTTTTGCTGCCTCCTTCTGTTGTGTGAATTAATTATTGGCAAGCTTTAATTTTATTCATCTACCCTTCTCCTCCTTCTTCTTCATGTTCAATTCTTCTTTTTGTTCTTGGCCACACGATGATATTTAATTTACTGTACGTGAATATTTTCTGATGCAATATTGTGATGCATACATAATACATGAACATATACAGCTAGCTTGCTCTAATAAATAAATAAGTACAAGGTACATTTATATCTATTATAACGTAATATTATTTTTCACAACGTCAAATTTTTTT